>JABASD010001382.1:0-41454 GCA_019776165.1 Pogonognathellus flavescens
ACAATTGTAACTTTGATTGTTCCTTTCCTAGACTTTATAATTTATAATTAAATTAGAATTTAATCTAATGATATTTTAAAAGTGAATATTTCGTACTTCCACAGGTTATTTTAAATAATCCCATATCAAAAAGTCCTTATAAAGTGCTGTATTTTCCTGGAAGGCATACCTTGACCAAGGTAGTAAATGGCACCACAATAAAAAATGAAGACTTGGCAAGTAAATTGACTTTTCCAGAAAACAAAAGTTCTCCCTTGACGTTGGGTGATGCTTCGTCCCTCAAACTAGGACAAGGTACGCTTTCAAATCAATTAGATAAGCTCCCTTTGTTTTCTTTGCAGCTGAAAACATGAATCCCAAGCTTTCCGAACCACCGTCATTTGTAATTTGATCCTTTTTGTTGTTTATATTTATTTTTGCCTACGAACTTGACAGTTTGACCTTGCAGTTTTGACTTTACGAAATATTTGATTTCAAGGGTTGAATAGTTTCATTTAGTTAACTATTAGATGTCAAGTAAAAGTATGTTTATTTTGATTTTATTTTGATTTTATTATGTTTGCAGGTGATAAAGTTTTGTTAACACAGACCAATGAACCGCAAATGGAAGGTAATTAAATTAAATGGTATTACAGTTAAAGGACGAATAATTATTATAGTTGTAATTTAGTCCTATTATAGTATCTTATCTTCATAATTACCACATCCTAATGATACTAAACCTGCAAAAATAACTGCTAAGCATTAAAACAATATTCTATAGTTCGTGTGTGTTCTAAAGTGATTTGTTTTTTTACTTACATAGAAGATGTCATTTTCCTTGAAGAAAAAGAAATGTGCAAACCAAATGTCAATCTCACGCAATTCAAAAATGATTTGAAAACATCTCAGAGGGAAAATGGCAATTTGACAGGATTAGTCAAAGATGACACAAAAGCTCAGGAGACTCATCGTCAGCCATCTCAACAATATAAAAATATAAAGAAGATTCACGAGGAAAAATTGACTAATTTGAAGCTCAAAAATGAAATAACAACTAGCGATGTTACGAAGCTTCAGGACAATCATAATGTAATATTGGAGGAGGCAAAAAGGATGTATGAGGGAAGCATTCACCTGCTGGTGCAAGGCAATGAAGCAAAAGATCGAGAATTGATAAAATGTCAGCAACAAATTAAAAATATTACAAAACGTTATGAGGGACAACTTAAAAGAACAACTAAAAGAATTAAAAGCGTTCAGAGAAATAGTGACTTCATGAAGAAAAGTTATGAGAGTAGAATTCAAAATTTCACACGCCAAAATACAACGAAAAATCAAAGCTTTCAAAAACTTCAAGAAGAAAAAGATAAGGTGGCACTTTATGAAGAGAAAATTGAGAGGTACCACCGAGAAAATGAATTCCAAGTTGAAGAACTAAAGAGTGCTCAAGAGAAACAAGAACAACAAACGCTTCAACTGCAACAACAAAAAGAAGACATGGAATTAGCTAATGAGAAAATTGTAACTTTGGCGTGCAAAGGTGAAATATTAATCCAAGAATTCATTCAGTCAAACGAAAAACAATTGTCTGGTTTTTTCATTCATGGAAAAGAGTTTTCGGGAGATCTCCGCAATTCCTACGAGCGCAAAATTCGAGAGTGGATGTCATCTTATGCTCAGGACTGTCAGATTCTCCCAGAATTGAAAGATGAAGACTGTGTCGAAAATCTTGCTCGTAATGCATTGCAAAAATTTCAAGGTACGCAATGAATGAAAATCTATCGATTGCAGTTTAAAACATACAAATGCTACGAAAAAATTTATTGTGCAAAAGTTGCGGAGAAAGTAAAAAGTTTCCACGAGAGTTAAAACTCAATTTTTTGTATTTTTTTAGCTTTTGAAGAAATGCAGCAGGGCTGGTTCGTTATTGGAATTGTAATTATGGGATCAGTTGTCGGAATAACATCGTGGAGATTTATCCTCTGGGGTATAAATTACGAATGTCTATCTTGACAATGTTCCTTACATAGTTTAAGATCATTTAACGTAATTTGTTTTTCAAACAGCTTGGCCTAGATTGGAGTTATTTGCAAAAAGGAGCAAATTCGTCGCTCTCAACGCGTGGGTCAAGGCATTTAAGAATAATCCCGAATATGAAAAGTTCGTAGAAACGTGGACTTCTGGACAGTCTATTACGAGAGAGAACATTGAAGAGTTTGGTGCAAAAAATCTTCAATTCATTGGTCGTCTCTCCTCATCATTCTTCTTTCCGGAAGAAAATAAAAATGCAGACAATAAAAACTAAAAC
This sequence comes from Pogonognathellus flavescens, assembly GCA_019776165.1. NCBI lineage: Eukaryota > Metazoa > Arthropoda > Collembola > Entomobryomorpha > Tomoceridae > Pogonognathellus > Pogonognathellus flavescens. The sequence continues at coordinate 2,291 of JABASD010001382.1, forward strand.
GCTTTCCATCTCCGAAATGCTTACTGTAAATTAATTTTGCTATAATGCCAATGATTTCTTTTGCTAAATGTTCCTTTGTCAGTGCAGTCTTGATAATTATGTGCACTGAGACAATTAATATTATTATACTTTTATAATGTTTACCCTATTTTTGTTGAATAAAATGTTTGTAAGTGAAATGGTGCAAAAATTAAATCAATAATGTAATGCTAATTCTCTCATCACATCGTCTCATCATATTTTAATCTGCATAGTATTAAATAGTCTTGTAAATATTATTGTAGGTACTAATTGTGCTGTACAAAAGAATAACACATACACTGCAAACAAATATGATGCGAAATTTTTTTCAGTCTTACATTTATTTTAAGATAATAGCCTGTAATGTATTTGTTTTTTGTTGTTTTCAGATATTTTCATGAAAACAAGAGTTTTATGATTACAAAGGTCATGGGCGTACCCAGGATTTATATTTGGTGTGGGGCACACTAGGGCATAAGAATCTCATATTCGCGCGTAGCGCGAAAAATAGCAAATTTAGGTTAAAATAAGCCAGAATACACTCATTTTGGCGATTTTTTGCTATTTTAGACAGTTTTTGCCTTCTTCCCAGAATTGGGGGTAGGGAGCCCGTGCCCCCCTCTCGGTACGTCCCTGACAAAGGTGCGTTGTTGTAGAACCTTACCCTTGGTTGGCAGTCGGCGCTTGTTTTTGATTCTTTCATTTCTGTCTCGTCTTTTGTTTCGGCGTAAGCCAACGAATGAGCGTAACGTGTAATTTAGAATAAAAAATTGTCAGTGAAACTGTAATTGAAATCAAAAAGCAAAAAAGGATTATTAATCAAAATGAACATCCAACCTGCTGCACTTGTACCACTTATAAACGCTGCATTAGTAAGTGACTGCTTTTTTCGTGACCATGTAGGATTATTTTTAACTATCAACTGTTATTCAACATCATCATCTTGTTCAACAATCAATGTCAATATATTTTTGAAATAATTTATAAAGCCAATTAAATTTTCTTGTACATAACACAGCATTTTATTTTATAGCTTCCGATGTTTCCAGACAATTTATGTCTATTGATAAGACAACGCTTGCAGGAATTTTTGTCTGGAAAATGTCTACTGCAAATGTTGCGCGTCCCACAGGAACTTATTGGACACAGTAAGACATTATTGAATTAAGATTAATAATTAATGATTTCTCACAACGTTTCGTAGTTAAAGCAGAGATTTTGAAAATTATGTCCCCTTCCACTCCCCCTAGAATTTGTTTGATTAATAATGCATAATAGTTACCTATTATAGTTTGAAATATTTATGGTTTCATGAAAATCCGGACGTATCCCCCGTGAGGGATCCTGGATACTTTCTGATTCAGATGGGCTTAATAATATGTACATGTATGTTCATTTTCAGTAATTGGGAAAAGAGGAGAGCGAATTTCCAGAATCAATTGGTTGACAGGTTGTTCTGTACAAATCGGACTGCCTAATCAATTGGAAATAACTCGCCCAGTTTTTTTACTGGGTGATTTATCATCCATCGAGTGAGTATGATTAATTAGTTAGAATATAATTTAATTCAATGATTCATTGGTTTGCATTACAAAAGTTTTCAAAGAAAAATTAAGGATTTTATTATGTTATATATTATGTATTGTATTTATTCCTTTTTTAGAGCCGCCAAAGCATTGCTGTTTCAGATTATTAACTCTGTGATGCTTTCATATGCTCCTCCTGATATTATTACGGTATGTCGGTATGTGTGTAGCAGTTATATAAAATTAAATTAAATTGTTTTTCGATTAAAGGCCACGAGTTGTAATACCTAAGCTAGAGAAGAGAACTCTAACGTCGGTAGAACAAACGGCCCACGATTCATCCTTTCTGAGAGGATTACTTTTTTGAGAATCGACTGACGATGTTTATAACCCGTATTTTAGCCCAGGCTTAATGGCTTTGTTTATAACCCGTATTATTTTGCCCAGGTTTAATGGCTTTAATTGTGTCAGTCTTTAACTCAAGGGATACACCGTACTTACACCGAGCCATGTACACCCTGTAGTGTGGAGCTCGTGAGAGACGATCTCAGAACCCGTCCGCAGCAGTGGGAGTTGCCTACCCTTGAGCCGCGGCTCATTAATATAAAAATGACCAATATATAAGCCCAATAAAAGTGTGAAAATCTAAGAATCAGTTACATTAACTTACATATTTTCAGACTTAATAAAATTTCCATAATCATCAGTACGGAGCTCAATTTTCCCCGTATTTTTATCGTTCCATGACATAGATAGACTTGGTTCTTGGCTATACAAAAAAACATGGTTGATGCACAATGCAAAAAATAGTCAATAAGGTTCAGGTTATTTTGTATAGAAATAAATTACCGAATTTTAACATCTTTAGGAACTACTTCAATTTTCCTGAAAGAGCTATCATATGCATTTGCGTTTGGATTCTTGTCCAAGTTTTGTTCATTGTTCACTGTTACTTTCACAGTTTGCTGAGGAGGTATCATCGCTTCAATCTTCTCGTGCTCCACTTTCGAGTAATAGGCACTTAATTTGGCCTCAAGGTCACCTAAATCTGGTAACCCTTCAATCGATCTGAAAGCCATGAAACAAAAACATCCATATTGGTCACACATTCTAAACAAAACTGTTCATATTAAGGCAGTTCTGGAAAATCAACTAAAATGAAAGTAATTATTATTTCCCTACTGATTATCAACATATTTTTTTGATTTCCTCTTTTCTTTGGACCGCGATGAATCCGAATCCGACGAAGAAGAATCATTATCAGATGACGCATGCTTCTTCTTCTTGCGTTTATCTTTACTTTTTTTGGAACGCTTCTTGTCTTTCTTTTTAGACTTTTTGTTATCTTCTTCTGATTCTGTTAAATAAAAGACCAAATTAGACTCTATAGTAAATGACAATTGTAATCTAATTTTCTTTTGTAGCACAGCAACTGCAAAGTTATTAAATTTATATCAAATTGTCATTCACCTTGACGGTCGGGTACTTTTCCCATGCCCAATTGTTTCCCCCATTCTGCGTATGTGGACTCACTGAATCCTGCCAAACCAGTTCCACTTGGCATTCCTCCAACACCAGGGTCAGCTAATCGTTTTGAAAACGGACTTAAAGACATATCGCGCTTTACATCGCTTGTCTTCTTGCTCCGTTTGCTCTTTTTCGATTTCTTCTTTCTCTTTTTCTTTTTCTTGCCCTTATATGAATCAGAATCAGAAGATGAAGAGTCAGAATCCGAGTCGCTGGATGATGAAGAAGAAGACCCATCTACAGACCCAGATGAATCAGCTCGCTTTTTTTTCTTTCTGCTTTTACTCTTTTCGTCAACTTTCAAACCTAGTTCACTTTGCAAAATTGTTCGTAATTTCTCCTTTAGTTCAGTTGCTTTTGTAGCAGCAATGCCAGATAATTTGCTAATATCAATTTTGTCAGTTTTTGAATGAAGTGAAAGCAATGCATCCCGGGCATCTTTGTGGTCAGGTCGTATAACAAGACATTTTGAAAACGATGCCACTGCATCATCCAATTTACCATTTTCTTCTAATCTGTAAACAATCGAAGCAATAACATGTATACAATTTATACCAACCACAACTATAGGAATATAAGATATAATAACTTCACCAGCCGCAATATATAACAACAGTTTACGTCAATTTAACTGACAATTCGAATTGTAATATTACACTTACTGCTTTCCATACGCTACCAAAGTTTCCGCTAAATATTTCCTGGCATTAAAGTGGCTAGGATTAAGTTTCAAAGCTATCTCAAAGTCATCAACAGCTTTTTCGAAGCTTCCATTATTAGCATATCTATGAAAGAAACGAAAGGTATACAGAATTCCACCCAGACTACTTTCCCAACTTCACATCCCTACAAATGTTAAAACAAAATACCCGAAAGTGTACACTTACAGCGCACCGCGAGCAACTAGCCCTTCAACATTCTCAGCATCAATGCTTAATGCCTTGTTCAGGGACTGAAAAGCCTCCGTATACTTTCCCAACTTAAAAAATCGGATTCCTTCAGCAACATTTCCATGAGCCCAGCGTCCACTTTGAACCTTACGAAGTTGACTTGCAATCTCACGACTTGGAAAAGACCCCCTTTTGTACAAAATATACAACACATAAACTTCATATGTCTGTAAACACAATTTCTGCTTTTCCAACTTGATATGCTAATGCTTCCGAATATCCGAATTGATAAATATTCACTTTTATTATTAGTCAAATATAAAACCGATTTACCTTAGTCCACTCATTAGTGTATTCTTGTTGCTCATAATACCCATTGACGATGACAAATGATTAACATTATTGGGATTTTGAAACCCCGAAGATGTAGTCAGTAAATCTTCATATGTACGACGGCTCCTAGATTCACTATCACTTTTGGCTAACCTATGATATTAAAATCAGATAGATCTTTTTTAAAAAAACAGTTTTTAAAATTTAAATATTTCAGTTATTTATAATAGTAATAATGATAACTAATCTATATCGTGTACCTAATTCCTTTATTATGCTATAAAATTAATCAACTTACGAGAACTGACGAGGCAAATCATAATGACTAATCAGTCCAAATAAATAAGCATGTTGCATTTCTGGGGATTGGCAAATTCCCTTCATGCCACAAGATATTTTCTCTGAATCCCCAGGAACTTCAGTAATTTCACATCTTACAAGATCTCCTGTGGTATAGACTCTGTTTGCATCTCTAGGATCTACAGCAGGTATCAAGTAATTAGTTGGGCAAAATCCTTTGATGCCTAAATCTTCCAGAACAAGGTGTTTTCCTCCATCCGTACATAATAATTTGAGCACTAGCCCAGAGTGAGATTTTGAAGTGACACACCCAATCACTATATCTCCCAGTTGAACATTCTATAAAATAAAATGTCCGCATTAAAAATTGTACCCAAAGGATTTTGTACAAGAATGAACACTATAAATACGTATAAGTGGACTATAATTCACTAAATTATTAACAAACCTGAATAAAATGTCTACGAAGATCACCAGAGTCAACACGAAGAAAGTGATCCAAGGAAGGAACGATCCCATAATGATCTAATAAAATAATATTATCGTTCGAAATCGTTAGATTAGCAAGCGTGCTTTTAACATAGAAGAAATATCACAGTTTACAGATGTTACAAAGCCGCACATTGTCAAGAATTGTCTAAACGGTGAAAACAACATCGCCACATTAATGATTAAAGAGCAAAATTGTGCTACATTACACCAAAAAATTAACCTTCAGTGTTACGTTGTAATCCTTTGTCGTCATTAACGGGCATGTCATCAGTGCCAAGAGGCTTAAAAATCATATCAGCTTTTCGAGAAATAAATTCCCCAACTTTAAGTCGTACTGTATCGAGACGATCCAATCTGTCAAAATATTCTCATTATTTCACATTCTTCCAATATGGTTGTTACAATTTATATCAAAAGTACTCTCCGCTGAGACAAACACTGCAAAGAGTGCGTGCGATGGGCCCATTAATTGCTTTTAGGTAGATATTTATTATCAGCTAGGTAAATATAATTTGGCTGGTTTCTCATTTCACTTCCTTCTTCCAATTTTATGTTTAAATGGTAGAGATTAAACCTCTCGAATTGTAAATCTTTCTAAAATTATAGTCCTCGTTTATTCTCTACATAATATTGCAATATATCACGGGAAAACCGTACTGATCGTACAAGCTTAAGATACCTTTACCGGGGTGGTAGAAGAAACGGTTACTGATCGACAGCAAAGATCCAAATATTTTAGACTACACACCGTTTTCGCAATTCTTATAAGATTATTTCCTTCAGCACATTTCTGGACTTTCCTCACAGGTGCATTACAGTGCTTTGCTTTTCATCTCATCTTTTATCTAGCTTTTGATACAACGTCAACAATTCAACCCAGTGTAAAAACAGTGGAGACAAACCCCATAATTTTAAGATAATTTAAACTTACCCATCATCCTTAGGGTTGGACTCATTCAAACCCAATCCTCTTTGACCTTTGTCTAACTCCCAAGACGTATTTGCTATTTGCCCGTAAGACTGACGCCCGGTTTGTCCATCAGCAGAAACATCGCTACCGTCTCCAGCTGAGCTGAATCTGCTAGGCTTATTTTTTAGTATCCCCTTCGGAACTCTTGAGCTACTAATATCGGACATTACTCTTGCTTGTAATTGTTGGAGGATGATACAGCGGTTATCTTCTCATTCTCAATCTACATTTCCTAAAATCTAAGAAACCAATTTTACATTATTAACAGTATTTCCTCCTTTCCTTACTATCATATTCGACATTAGCACAAGCATTACCGTTTGCCATTACCTGCTGTCTTGTTGTACATTGTGAAGTATAGAGTATCATAATATTACATTGTTATTTAAATTTACTACGGGCCCAGGCCATTTTAACTTAAATATTTTTACAATGCACAATTCTACAATAATCAAGAAGGGATTGCATATTTTGTATTATTGTGCAAATCAAAGTAGGTAATCAATAATAGAGGATTTTCTGAATCCGATGGCTGGACATGCAGAAATCTACGGAAAAACTTCAAATTCAGATTTAACTAAAACTTCATTAAATTTATCAATTTGGACTTAAATTCAGAAAGTCTTCTATTATTGCAAACACACACAAGATAAAGCGTACCGACGGAATGGTCTGTTTTCTGAATGAATCTTCTGAAAGGCAGACAATCAGCTGTAGGTTGTAGACTTGTATAATAATGTTCTATTTTATGCACGATGACAAAATCAGATTCAGTCTCAGTATGTCATTATTGGCCCTTCGATCTCCAGAAGTCCGTTCCTTTCGGTCCTGTCCACTGCCTCCTTAAATGGGAAATTACAAAATCAGATTATCAATTGTGAGAATCACCTTCAAATTCGGGTGGTGATTGAAATTTTGAAATGCGGCAGGTGATTGAAGGCTTCAATCACCTGCCATTCGTAAACACCGACGGTTCACATAACTGACAACGGTAGATTCTTTCAGCCAGGGCCGGCTATTTAACGTTTATTGTTAAATAGCTTGTATTTGTTACCGCAATTAACACATACATGTCAAGTCAGTAGACGTTGTCAACATGTGAACATGTCATGTCATTCATAGTTGTAGTAATATTAAATGTAAGTTAGAAGTTGTAAAAAAATGAACGATCAAATTATTTGATAAATCTATTAATTAATTTAATAATTATTTAACAAGATCTATTAATTAATTTACTTACAATTTGTGTATGTCTGACTATGTTGTCTTCGTTTGCGCTTGGAATTTCGATTTTTACACCCATATAATTTTAGTTAGATAGATGTTGGTTATTCTTCCGCTTCGGACATCATTGTTTTTCATCCGAAGTCCACAATGTAGCGTATTTTATATTCAAAGCATTGCTTTGCTGCGTACGCGAATAAACACATGTTTAGAAGCAGCTTCATCACACAAGATGGCACTAAACGATTTAGTTACTAATAAATATTTATAGCATTTTTGTGTTTGCAAATAAGTACTTATAATTTAGTAATACTTAATTCTTGCTGAATATACTCAAAATAATATCCCATTTCTCTTTGATAATAAAAATAGGATTGAAAAATATTTAAAATATTTCTTTTAAATGTAAATATCAAGCCAAGTATAACATGTCAACTAGCTTCATAATAAGTTTTCTTTAAGTATATGCACATTATCTGTAATATGAAACTTATTTAAAAATATTTTTTAATGAAAGTTTAACAAAGTTAATCTCACATTATTATTAAAGCTCGAAAGGGTTAGATTTAGACAGAAGCGGCAGGTGTGAGGGAGGTGTGACATCACACTCGTCATATCGAATAACACCCGTCACCCCATGTCACAGCTTCAATACAAATTATAAGAATTAGCATTTGCCACACCAAGCATGGTATGACGGGGTGTGACATTAGTGACATAGTGTGACGGAGTGTGACGGGTTGTAACATGGTGTGATGGGGTGTGACGGTGTGTGACGGGGTGTGACGGGGTGTGACGGTGTGTGACGGGGTGTGACGGGGTGTGACGGGGTGTGACGGTGTGTGACGGGTTGTGACATGGTGTGACCCGATGTGACGGGCAACGACGGGTGTAACCAGGTGCAACGTCAAACCTGCAGCTTCTGTCTAAATTAAGCCAGCATTGTTATATTAATTAGTTATTGTTTGCAGGTTTACAGTCACAATCTATAAAACGCACTTAAACGAAGCTTAAACGAAAGAAAAGTTTTAGAATTTTGCTGCAGTCGAGTCCACCTAAATAATTTGCTTGATAAATCAGTTGACAACTGATAAAGATAAAAACAAGTAGATAACAACAGATTTAGATGGACAGACAGACAGACATCATCAGCATTCACATAAAGTGACTTCTATCGTTTGGCTCTTATGGCAGTAGTGGGCAGTGGGCACGGCACGGGCAGTACATTGGCAATTTCCCAGGTTGGCCATATTACATATTAGCCGGCTGTCCTGCCCAAATTGGGCAGCCAAATTGCCCGGTCCTAGCCATCAAGTCTGTTGGCTCGGGCTTATGCACCATCGTACTCGTATTATTGAGGTTGTGGTTGGACTCCTCCTATCCAACTACCTGCCTTCTATCTCCAGCAAATCTCAATGCACCATTTGAATTTCTTGGGACGAATGAATTGGAAACATTGACCGTTGAAATCCTCAACGTGCAACGGCGGACTTAAAAATAACGTGAATGTTCATGATAAAATGTTAATAGCACAGGCAACGGACTAACTTCCAGCTTTTTGACCTGAGAGAATTGGATTGTTGTCGGATAGGGAACATAGGGAGACGAGTCGGTATAAAAACTGTCCTTTCATATAGGTACATACAGACACAAAGTACCTATATCATATTATCATGTAAATAATCTTCGGAATCAGTAATTTTATTTCTTCGGTTGGTTTTGTGCAAGTATCTGCCTGCAAGTAAAGCGTAGCACAAAGCATCCATGTATTTCCTAACGGCGACTAAACCGTCACTTACTATTTTCTTTCTGTTGTTTCTGTCGTAGATGTAAGCTTCTTTCTACCCTCTTCCTGGGCGTCTGGCCTTTACTCAACTGTAACTTTAACTCATAATTACTTATCATAAACTACAAATAATTAAGTTTTAATTGAAAGAAACTGCTTAATCCATAATTGCAGCAAGGATTCGGTCGACAGTTGGTTTAGAATTTCTTCAACTTCAACTCCTTTCATACATCGTAAGACCTTACAACTTATTTAACTTATTTACAAACTTTAAAATTTTGCATGCTAACTTCAGCTAAAACAGTAACCAAGCGAGGTTTACTTGTGCGTAGAATAAAAATCATAACTCAACTATACCAAAAAGCATAACATTTAGCATAAGAATTTGTCTCACTTGACATAATAATGATTGTTTTTACTGATTACAGACAGTAGACAGGCAATTCGTAAGCAATCAAACTGTAGGTCAACAGTACAGCCAAAAAGGACATTGGGTATCTCATCTCGTCATCTGCCAAATAGCTTCACTTATTGGGTAGGTTAAATTTTTTGCTATTTCAAATGAACGGTAAAAATTGTAAACAGGTATGTCACTTGTGAGTTCTTAACTAACTGCTCCGTTTACAACTATTTACCGTAGTTGCAGGCTAATAAACTCACTGCGCGTATAATATTATTATATTTCCATGTATGTTTCCATAACTTCATTTCAGTTGTCAGCCATTCTAAACATTAACAGTTAAATAATAATGTCCAATGTGACATGCATAGAGTAAAGTAACCCGTGCAAAAAAGATTTAATTAAATCCGCAATATTTTTCCAGCGTCTTGAGCTGAACGTTGCAAGTAATGAGCACATGTGTTGAAACTTTTTTTTGAATAAAAAAATTAAAATAAGCCCAATTAAACTCTTTGCTAAGTGAATTCAACGTGATAAACTGATTTTTCATAACATAATTGAACAACTTTTATTCCTACATTCCCCCTCCTATAGTGCTCAGTATTTTCAGACAGTACAGTCGCTACAGTGTGGTATTATTAACTTTAGGTATTAATATTAACCATACCATTAACCATACTTTGCAAGTAATTATTCTAATTATCAAATGTATATAATAAAATAATATAATAACATTGAAAGTACTGGTAAATCAGTTAATAGAATCTAACATATTTGCTGTCTAATATAGTAATAGTTTACTGTATATACTATAATACTATATACTAATTTGTAAAATTTTTAATATTTGCAGGTATCAGCACTTATATTTCTCTAAAGATGAATCGTTTAATGGAGGCTTCTAGAGGAATTGTTAATAAAAATGGATTAGGAAAACGGAAAGCGGAAATATCGCCGAAAAAAGTGGATCACAAAAAACGATCTGCATTGGGAGATTTGACAAATGTGAGTTTGTTCGTAACGAATTTACATTTTACGTGCACAATTTTCACAAGTATAACAATTTAATTGTATCCAAATTGATGTTTTTTTTTAAATTATAGGCTGTTAAAAAAGACGCCACCAATGCCGGAGGAAAAGCGAAAGATGAAATTATAAAGGCAGATAAGGTCAATGGAGGACGAATGACAAGAGCTAGATCGAAAAGTCTTTTACCGAATGAAAAAAATGCAGCCCCAGTTGTACAGATGTACCCGGATCGAAATCGAGGAGAGAACAAGCGTGTCTCTCGATCCAAATCCATTTTGAAACCAGTACAAAGTTTGCAAGTCGATAAGAAAATTGTCCACCCTTCAAAGCCAGTAGACCTTAGTAATGCAACTACATTATGTAGTGAAGACGATGAAGATAATACCCTTTACACAACTGCTGTCAGTACTCCAACCAGGTTTGTAATTATTGTAATAACTTTACTGCGTGTTGTATTATTTTACTAACCGTAAATTAGAAATAATCAATAAATATACCCTCTTTTAGTGACAGTGTCGACGCTTTGAATTTGAAGAACGATAAGCTTTCTGTGGAGCTGAAGTCTAAATTTCCTGACGGTGTCGTAGATTTTGACGCAGAAACTGCAAACGACCCTTTTCAAGTTGGTCTGTACGCTGAAGATATCTTTGCTTACTATAGACGACGGGAGTTACGGTTTTCTGTCAGAAAATATTTAGAAAAGCAAACAGAGCTTAATCGTAATATGCGATCTATATTGGTTGACTGGATGGTGGAAGTTCAAGTAAGATTCAAGTTCAAATAAAACCCATCATGAAGTTATGAATTCATAACCACTCTAATTAGTGCATGGCTTTTAATATATCTATATTCTTTGTTAATGTGATTCACGAAATTGTCATTTCAGGAAAGTTTTGAGCTAAACCACGAGACTTTGTATTTAGCAGTTAAAATTGTTGATCTGTTTCTGGGTAAAGTACAAGTTAAAAGGGACAAACTTCAGTTAGTTGGAACCACTGCTTTGTACATTTCCGCAAAATACGACGTAAGTTTGTCAAAACTGATTTATTCTCTAAAAATAGAAATATTTGTGTAATCAAGTTGTGAGAATTGTAAAATAACTAATGTCATGGTCATTTTAATAGGAACGCTGTCCACCTTTGATTGACGACTTCTGTTACATTTGTGACGACGCATATCCTCAACAAGATGTTTTGAAAATGGAGACACGCATTTTAAAAGTGCTTGAGTATGACATCGGTATGCCATTGTCATACCGTTTTTTGAGACGCTATGCCAGGGTATTCACAAATATTTTCACATCCAAGAACTAATTAATTTTAAAATATAAAACAAAATAAAATGTTTCTTTGTATTTGTTTGCAGTGTGCTAAGCTAGAAATGGAAACTTTAACGTTAGCTAGGTTCTTATTGGAAACTTGCTTAATGGATTATGACCTCGTTGACTCTAAGGATTCAATGATTGCTGCCTCTGTGCTGCTTCTTGCATTGATCATGAAAGGTGTACAAAATCCATGGAACGCTACCTTGGTGTATTATAGCGGGTATACAGTAAATGACCTGAAGGATTTGACCCTTCGTGTCCACACTTACATGTCCAACCCTCAATCGCATTTAAAGACCATTCGCGCTAAATACTCTCACAAGTAAGTTGTACAGTCATCTATGTTTTAATTAATTATTTTTATTTTGACAAATAAGTTACCAAGTATTTATTGTTTTTCCTACTTGCTATTTCCAGAGTGTTCTACGAAGTAGCAAAAATTGCGATTCCTAAAGAACTGAAACTGTGAATCCCGTAAATAATACGTTAAAGCAGTGAATCCGCTGGATAATAATGATTTCTTGCATGACTATAAGTTCTGCAAGTTTAACAATTGTGTAGCCCTAGACTATATTTTTATTTAATTCAAAACCGTGTTTATGAAATAATTTTTACAATGCATAACATTAAAGTGTCACCTATATAATGTGTAAATTGTATTATTCCTAACCTTGCAGGAATACGCCATAATATTTTAACGTTAAATGCCACATTGCGTATCATACATGAGCTCTCTCTAATCTTAACAATTTCTATAAACCTATTTGATTAATGTATCTAGATCGATTTTATTTATGAAGTGTGTATTATTACTACTACAACGCATTGAAGATATGTTAGTTGAATTTGTATTGTGAGTGTGTTGTGAATGAATTTATACGTCAAACTTTCTCCTTTCAAGTATAATTGCTGAGCCATTAAAGTGCACTGAGTAAGTTGTAATTGTAATCATTAAATTACTATGAAATGTTTGTATGAAATTTCGGCTAGCCACTATTTGATAAGTACAAAAGTACAAGTACAGTTCTATGATTTGTTAAACTCAATTTATAAGTTATATTATTATTGTTTCAGTATCCTACGTATTAAAATGACTTGATGATATAATGACAAAAGAATACAGTGGCTTTGATTGGACTTTGTTTATTTTGTACAAAAATAATAGCACTTTATCATACAGAACTGAATAGAACTGTTTTACTCTCAAGTTGAAGGGTTTAAGTACGTTGGTGGGGTATAAATAAGGAATAGGGGGAGGGGAGCAGGAGAGAATTCAATTATTATTCGTACCCGTGTAGAATTCAACTTGTTAATTGGATTTTTAAACAAAATTTTCAAAAAAAGATTGACTTTAGTATGGGATTATGAGGGGGAGGGGTTTAAGGGAAATATCGAGCGATTTTAACATTACTGGGTTACGTGAAGCTGAAAACATTTGGCAAGACAAACTCATGATGAAAATAGAAGTTAATCAGTGAGGGGATTGAATGAAACGGACAAGGCTAAGATTGTCCCAATGGAAAAACAGATATTTAGGGCATTTTCAGATCAGACTTTTAATTGCAAGGTCAGTTATTAATTGCATAAAATGAAAAGTCAAGTAATACATTGGGGTCGAGGGAGTTAAATAGTAAAGTCGAGTAGAGATTAGTAGTCATTTAAGTAACAATAAAATAGATAATAATATTCAACAACAACAATGATTCAACAAAATATTTAACATCAACAATGAATTGGTTTCAATGATTAATAGGTTAAGTTTATAGTTTGTGTATAACAATAATTAGGATTTTGAATTAGTTTCCAACCCATTTGCCTACTTTGTCAACCAAAGTGTATGTGCAGTCAGGGAATTGTTGGACGCAATCCTCTTGCTTATCTCCAGTTACAACAGCGTCCTTGTACAAGTCCATGCTGCGCATTTGCTTTCTGCAATTTGTACAAAAAGAATTTTTCGTATGAAAATCAAAATGCATTAACGATGTAAAATTCTTAAAAAAATATTGTGCATCTATTTTTAGGGGAAATTACCTGAACCAGGAGGTAGCGTAGTTGAAGATCTTGTTACGTCCGGCGGTTCTTTCCATTTCACAGGCAACTCGCTTGCGGCATCCATCACCGGAAATTTTCATGACGGCGAAAGTGGTATCAACGTAGTCAATGCTGTTAAGAACGCGAGACAAGAGACCACCGTCCTTGAGGGCTTCGTAGTAGGGAGAGTTGGAACGTCCCCATCCTTCGTGACCGTCACCGCTGAGAAGTGGGCTAAGAAGCAAGTAAACCAAACCTCCGAAAGCAGCCAAGACCAACAAGTTCAAGACAAGGGCAACAATATCAGCCAAAGCTGGGTACTCTCCTGAAAATCATGCAAACAAATTCAGAATGTAAATCTCGTCTGTAATGCATTTCACGAATGACGAAATAAAATTGTAATATTTTCTCCGTGTTTTACCGTGTCCCCATCCGTGTCCACCGACTCCACCGCCGCCGCCTCCGTATCCACCACCTCCGTGTCCGTGTCCATGTCCGTGTCCTACTGAAACTACTTCTGGATGAGCATCGTGAGTTCCGATTCCGAAACCTCTGGATTTAGAGGCACTTGCTGCAGCAGCAGTTTTGGCTTTTGTAGCGGCGGATGCGGCCGCAACGCATACGAGAGTGACGAATAATATCTTATTCATATTGACTAAACAAATGGTAAAGAAACACTTGATTAAAATATATTCTCTATTCCCGTATGAAAATTCGTTGTAAGGAACACCGTTGAACAAGAAGTTTGTCTCTTTCGTATCACAATTTTACTGGGTTCCTTTTACACAGCAGAGGAGTTAAATTCTTTGCTTTGCAATCCAATCTGTTCTCTCGCACAATTAAATTGGAAACAATTGAATCTTCCAAGACGAGTTGCTCTGTGAACTAATAACAGATTCAGTAGAATGGCTATTTGATTTGGTTCGTTTTGGTTTGATATAAAATGATGATACTGAAGATTATGTATAATGAGGTTTACAATAGAGCGTAGGTGTAAGTATATATAAAAATATATAAAGTGTGTGCATTGAGTTAACGCGAAATCGGTAACACCATCGTAAAATGCAGCATTTATAAGTATCATGAGAGGAATACGTGTGCTGTGTTTATATGAGTGTATTAATAAGATGTTTCGTCATAGCCTAAAAAGTCAGACTTCAACTCTAACCTAATAAACCCGAATCTAATACACCTTTTTACCTTATACCTCTCTGTATGATATGGGCTCATCCCATCGTCTCACCTTTCTGTATCCCCCTTCTTCGCGTACAAGTTACGCTTTACACTTTTATTTGCTTGGCGAAACATGATAGTATCATTTGTAATGTTAATGGCTAAGCTGCTAAGGATTAAGTTTCTTATCTTTTTTACTTATCACACCTGCTGCTCATTTACTGTGAGGCGCATCTTGTTATATGGTCTAATAATTCTAGTTGGTAGATTATGGTCAAAGAATTCATATCAGACAACCTACTCGCTAGGATCTCTCTCTTTCTCTCTATCACTAACCCTTTATTGGTAAAACACACTGCACTGCAAGTATGTTGTATGCTGACCTATCTAAATTTCTACTAGTCTGCAAAAGTATATCAAATAAACCATTTTTCTAATGCACCACCACCACCACCACCACCATTACTAATAATAATTATGTTATGTGCTAGGTATGTATTTATAACACTGGCAATAATTCACATGTCTGTGTTATTATTGTACTGTATGTATCTGTACATACGTATTAAACCATAATTCATAAAGAATTTTTCATCTGCAAGGGGCAATCCTGTACGTATTAGGGAAAATGCTCTAATGCATTTCACTATTGACAGACAGAGCTGAAAGAAGATACGTTTATATGCTCATAAAGTGTATGTATTTATTTATGTAGCTTTTATATGCTATTATATACTTAAGAATTTTGCAGCTTGATGAGACTGAGCTGGGTAATAATGAAATGAAATGCAGTGGAATTCAATTGAATTACATTTTATACGATGTTCTTCACATTTAAGTAAGTAAGAACTATGAGTGAAACAGAAGCATTTCTGAAGCAAAAGGTTGTTAGGTCTTCTGTGTGAACTTGAACTTGTCCGTAACAAATTCGTGTCAATTACGTGCACAGAAATACGATGCAGTACACATATTACACACATTTACGATATGAGATACATGTATTACTTATATGCACCAACTACTAATACCTGTATAGCAATGTACCTTGTGGTATGATGCAGGGCATGGTGTGTGTACAGGTCCCTATGCACAGTACTAAAGTGTTGCTCCTTGTGCAACTCAATTTTCCAAAGGGTTTTGCTTACTTATGTATTTAGTTAGCAAATGTGTATCGCAAACGTCTTATTTGTATGCTATTGTGTTTCTATGAAATCCCCATACTGATTTATACTCACTGCGACTAAACTCAAGGGTAAAAATTAAATGGGGCATGAGGTTAGAGCAAGTTTAACTGGTCAAACAGGAAACTCTTTCTGATGATGAGCTGCTTTCTTCAATACGTACAATGTATTGTGTATGTATAGGTACTTCACATTTTCTCTATTTTACTCAACGACTTGGCTACCACTACGCCAATATTTTTCTATACACAACGAGTCGAGACGATCATATTGTTATAATGCATGGTCGTTTAGCAGCCACACGACTCATCAGCTTCCTACTTCATTCACTACATTATAAACTTGATTTTTTTCTCTTGCTTACTGAAAATTTACATTTCTATATATTATACTCTCATTCTAATGTATAGTGATGTGTCTGCTTGCCAAAAACAGTCGGAGCAGTCTTGTACACACCAATCTGTTTGCTATAGCCAGGTCGATCGACCTCAAGTCCTCTTATATTTGGCTAACTTCATTTCGAATGCGTTGTGGACGACATTCCTGTCCTCATCATTTCTGCCTACCTGATGAAAACATTCCTAATGGTGACTCTTTTCACCCATCTGTACAACATCTGTATGCTACATGCATACTAATCACTAATAACTCCTGTCAAGGATCGGAGTGACCCTATATGCACTCTACGATCAATTACGTGTTGCTGCATCCCTAAAGACAAAACTATTCAACTTAACTGTACTTAGCCATTCGCCAAAATCTTTTTGCTTCAATTTAAACACATAATCGCCAACAAAACTGACTACCTGTGGTGTAGGTACTAATAAATGCTACTAATTGTTTTACTTTGTATACACAACCTCATGTGTGTACTCTAATTGTTCCACACGTACCTTCGTGGTAATTGCCTACTTGGTTCATAAGATTTGTTTTTACAACAAATTGTTTTTAATTCCTCGTGATCAAGTATACAGAACGTATTATTACGAATGCATATACCTATATGGGAATAAGTCTTGAGAAAACTAGATTATCTCTTGGATGAGATTCTAAACATGAAGGCATAGCAAAATGCTAACTTATAGGTAGCATAATATACAGTATTTTACATGCGTTTACTGTTGATGTTGATTAGTGCATGCAATTGTAATTTGCAACACATTAAACTTGTAATGAAAAGGTTAATGTGACATTGTAATATTTTGATAGACAATTTGCACTGTATTTTACATAATGAGTGAGTAGGTACATGTACCCTGATTACTATGAAATGGTAATGTGTTACTATTTATGATTTCGATTTCAAATTGATACGATTTCTAGTTTAGAATCGATAAACGCATTATAGCTAAGATGATGGTGTTAGGGATTGGTGATCCTCGAATTCAAACTTGTGAAAGCACACATGATGCAATTTCATCCATGTTCCATGAAAATTGTATGTCCTAACCAGATGAGAATGAGAATTGAAAATGCCGTAATATGAATGTATATCAAACCAAACCAAATCAATAAAACCAAAACAATAACCAATTGTGTGGGGTAAGGAATTATCCATCCAATTTCCAAATTCCGATCCAAGCACAAAATCCTTGTTTGGACACTGTCGAGCACAGCAAACTGCAACTGGATTCAATTGAAATGTTAAGCAAACACGAAGCTTCCAAAAGAGAAAGCACTCAGATTTGCAATTGCAACAACACACAATTGTACAAATCACGATTTCTTGTTTTGAATCAGTAGCCAGATGAAAATGGAATAAAATCACACGAGAAAATGTTTTTGAAAACAATTAGCACTGTTCAATTTGTGGAATCCCTCCTTGGGATTATTTCGTTGAAATGTATATTATATCGTTGTACGTGAAACACGAAAAGAGACAAACTTTTTGTTTTTGAAATTCCAATGGAAAACTCACAAAACGAAGATTTGTAGTTTTAATTACCTTTATGTAGGAATATAGCCTCCTGTTGTTGGGACGCACAGATGAGATGATTAAATGAAACTTAGAGACGCAAGAGCGAAACTGAATCAATGGACAGGTGAATGAACACCTTTTATATCAAAGGTATACACAACGTGACCAAAAGGGTTGGAGCTTCTCCCCAGTCAATTCTAGTCAGTGGAAGCCACACAGAACCTTAGGAAGATCTCTCGTCAGCATGTGATTGGATTGGCATTGGCATTGGGTTACTATGCTCAACATTCCTTAATACAGCATTAGGTATGGCTTTCCTATACAATTATTGCGGGGAGAGGCAATGTCAGAGTGGTATAAGTGGCTTGGCCGCTGCTGGGGCTGCTACAGCTTTTACTACCACTATCCTGCATGTGTTTGTATACACAGTGGTGCTTATGATTTACCTTGACCACGGTGTCTGTAGAGAGCCTCCAGGTTATAAGATGGCAACAACTTTTTGCACTTTCCACCCAAAACTCGTATCACCTCGAAACCTTCTTTCCTCCGCTTCCACTTTGGCATCTTAGTTATTGAACAACCTCAAATCCTAGTTTAACGTACATTTTCTTCGACGGAAACACATACACAGTATTGTACACTTGGAGGAATCGCATATACAGTGCAATACATACACCACTGCTCTCACAACACCCATCGTCATATTATCATCATCGTCTGTTCAGTGCATACACGCCAACAAGCGAGAACCACCACCACCTGCGTGTTTTAGTTGGTTGGTTGGGACTGCAGTGCATGCAACTCTTCCTTGCCTATAACCCGCTTAGCCTGTCTAGGTATACATGGGATGGGCTTGTCTTTGCCTCTTATACCGACCTCTGACCTCTCTCACGTACAACAACCTACAATATAAGAATTTCACTTATCACTCACGATTTTTCACATCCTTCCCTTCTGCTGGCGTTTTTATGCTATTATATTATATACACATGTTGTATTATAATTTGTTGTACACACTACACACATTATCTACATCATCCGCATCATCATCATCATCGTTTCGTTACTGACTAGTTCAGGTCTGTCAACTTAATTCCAATTCAAGTTGATTCACATACATATATATAGTAAAGTTGTACACAAGTACCTATGTGTACACTTTTAAGAATGGAAGTGGATATATTGCAATGCAATTTTTATATTCTCTTGTCGATTACGTCTAGACACTTTCTATTTTCGATTTCTGTTGAATACGAGAACACTGAACTGGCAAAGTTCATTTCAGTTTACTCTTAACTTGCTCTGATCGGTCAAGCCAAAGCCAATATTATCTTTTGATCGATTTACGAGCCACGGTCATGTCAGCCGAGTCAGCCTATGTGTCTCCCTTTCTTCTTCCATAAGCAATCTCCCTATAGATTACCTACACTTAACCTTACTCAATTCCTTTACACATTCTGTTTTCTAATCATGTTATAAGTACAAAGGTTGGAAAATCCGAAACAGTCATTCGTTTTATGTAATTTTTTCCTTTGACTTAATCTTACAAGAAAGCAGCTTCATATACAGAAGAGATATTGTCCTCTATTATCCTATTCTTTGCCAATAAACAAGGATTTGTCTCACGGTTTATATCTGCAATGTACACACACTTCATATTAATTAGCATAATAGGATTAAGTTTTATGGATTTGATGAATGTGATGAGATATTGCGGTTTCTTGAATAGGTACTTAAAACTTATTCTTCCCGCAGCTGTACAATTATTTGTATTCACTTTTTAAAAGTTGTCACAATGACAATGTAGGTTTGTTAGCATGTGTTCTTAAGTTTAGAGAGTTCTTTTGAAATACACACAGAAAGCAATAACTGCGAATAATAAGATATAATATAGAAAATGATTTTTAAGCCCACTAACCACCACCGCTTAATGAACTTGAGACATAATCTATGGGTTATGGGAAAAGAGAAGAAAACAATGCATTATACTAAATAGGAGGCATAGGCAAGCTACATTTAAGTAAAAACGAAAAACAATGAATTTTTATGATGATGTCCGCAAGGAAGTAAGCGTAATATAATAATAATGTGTGCAACATAATTGTCTCAAAAGAAACAGAAAGAAAATGCGGAATTTGTTGTACTAGATAGCTGTGTTTATGAGTGCTAGCACTTGGAAAGTGTAATGAAGCGTAGCTAGTGAAGTGCTAGTGCATTGTTTCTAGATTATTGTGAGTTAAATGTAAATGAAGACAAATAACTAAATCAGCCGGTTGTAAAAACATTGTAAACAGTCATTTATCACACATAGTAGAAATGAGAGTAGATAGAAGAGTGGAGTAGGAATGTAGCGTAGAAGCATGTCAGATGAAACCGACACGAACACGAGTTAGAGTTAAGTACGCGACAAATGAGTTATGACCAAGGTAAGTAAGCTAAAAGATAATCGCACAGAATTCAGCTGTAGAAAAGCTTACAGCAGTAACCATACTATAACCGATGTAAACAAAACTTTAGCAACTGACATGACATGTCATGCTGAACGTTTTGACGATAATATGAGCAAGACTATGTGATTTAGATAAAACTGTGGCATACACTTTGTATATTACTCACTTCTCTCAGCTTTAGTAGCTGTAGCTGGGAATGAGTCAAGGAAATGCAATAATAATGCAAGTGAGTGGACTATTTCTTCGCGTCCTACTAATCGTAATCGTCTATTGTTCTTCAGGCATATTGTACTCTACTGTATATACTTCAAGCTAAACTCTCTGGGCAACAGTCATTCGGGATCTTATAAGGAAAAACACATTTTTACATAAATTTTCTTTTCATACGTACATGCACAGTTTTTCCACTTTACTATGTGTGCAATTGTATACGAGAGTATGAGAAGCTAAAAGACAATAACACCTCAGGTTATACACTTTTACAGGAAAGTTGTGTAAAAAGGGCAAGGCTAGTAATAATTATCATTTCCTACCAAAAATTGATTCAGTGTATTATCTTTATCAGACAAATTGCATGCGTGGCTTACTTACACAAATGAATTAAACCATTAGTTTCATTTTTATTTCAGTTTCTAAAAATCCCGTGCTTGAAATCTGAAACATTAAGTTTTAAACATGGAAGTGACAATTACAAAGGTTCAACTACCTTTACCTACTAATTGAATTGATATTGTCTTGATCAAATCATTTTAACCTACCTTTAGCCTGGCATAGGTGTAGTATTTCATTTAACATGGCATTTTAGACTAAGCCACCTTCATCTAATTAAAGTGGAGCATATATTTAAATCTGACATTTGAATTGTAGGTGCAAAATTGGAAATAAATTCAGTCTGATTTAAAAAATCTAGGGAATCATGGTAAAAGTTTAGAATGTTTCGCACTCGATTTGTAAGAAATGCTATAGATAGTGTGGGAAAGCTAAGAAATCCTGTAGTAGTCTTCTCTGTTATTGGCAATAACAGCATTACGAACTTTTTCGTTGCAGTTTCAGCCTCCTATAGTAGGTTGAATGTTGAATTGAAGCTAAAGTTATTGTTTTAGGGTAAAGCTTACTTAGTGTAACAATTTTCCTTGTTCTCTCTTCCATTTCCTATGGAATATTAAACTGCATTAGTACCTATCATAATTCATTCTATTTCTTTTTCGCATTCTTTCCCCAAATACTTTAATGGTTTTCTTGGTCTCATCTCAGCTTACTCCATCGTCACATCACATCAAGTAATTTACATATTACACTATAAACGCATATCTGTCTGTGCACTCTACATATAAGTGCATGTGAGAATTTTTGTAAAAACTGAATTACACAGTCAACTAATCACTGGTGCGCTGCTCGAATCTCTAATCTCGCAGAAGTATGCAACATACGACACTTAAGTATGTAAATTTTTTACGAATCATTCATGATGAGTTATTACTTGAATGTATGCTCGTAGTATGTCGCGGAAATTACCCGTGGGAGCTCTGCTCACGTAGTTGTAATATTTTTTATCTAAATGAGCCAAATACAATTTTCACCATGTAGGTAAGTTCATCTTTTGTAGCTTAACTAACCATTACATTATTATTATTTTAGCGGCATGATTCACACATCTGGATTTATGTAGTACACTTGCATTAATTTTTAAGGAATGAAATCAAAATATGCGTAGGTCACACTAAAAACAATGCAAATACCTTTTGCATTGCCTCTACATACCTTATTGTAAATTGTACACAACTATCCTTACTACCAACTCAAATGCAGCAGACAATAGATGACAAATTCCTTTTTCTACCTGTTCGTCTACATACCTAATAGAAAATGAGTATTCCACGTATTATTATTACACCCAAATGAAATTCTAATTATTCTTCGTAGTCCAATTTACCTTCTTGGAATTTAGTAGTGTTGGTACTTACAGTCCAACGATTACAATATACATATAAGCACATAATGACAGTGATCTCACATTCTTTTTTTCTACCTTCCCCTTTCTCACTTGGAAATGTTAAGCAGTTCAGCAGGTAATTTTTATTTTATCTGTATGTAGCATTTCACTATTTGTGCATAATACAGATATATAAAGCGGACGTAGTATGTAGTAGTTTAGTATAGCATGATCAAGTATTGTAGAAAGGACAGCATCAGACCAAACCACAATTAATGTCTATCCGGCTGTCGCTAAAAGCAGTCAACTAACACATTTCATTCATACTGTTTCTGATACATTCATTTTACGTTCATAATATGGTTACTTTACTTTACTACGAAATTGTAATGTACACAAGACATGCTACTACGCACACATTTTATTGTTCTCAAACGCAACGGCTTTAACTTTGTCTTATCCCCAGCTACACACTCACACACACATTATTATCTATCTGTGCAGACCATCGGGATATACACACAGCGTATCAAGAAGCATACAAGACGCAGAGAGTTTCATTCTTTCATATAAAATACTTAATAATGTGAGAGAGACACACTTATACCTGTTGTATAAAGTTTGTACACGGTTTGCCATAGTACGATGATGATGGCTGTGTTATTCAGTTGATATTTTACTGGGAGGCAGTCAAATGTAGAGCAACGATAAGAAAAGTTACCGAAACCTGCCAAGAAGTTGTAGAAGCGCAATTAACTGCATTGCACCCTATACAATATACAATCCTTCTGCATATACACATACACACTCACACATGATAAAATTTGTGTTGGACTGTTGTCTTCTTCTTCTTGTCTCTCTCTTTGCTTGTGTATTGGTTTGGTTGGTTTGCTTTACTTTAATATTCCTTTATGGAAAATGAATACTTGCCTCTGCCTGCGCCTACATAAGATTCATATGTTGTTCTCGTGGTAAAATCCGTCTAAGTTGTAAGTGAAGATCTTTTGATGAATACTTTAAATGCCGTGAGGTGAGTGGAGTCGTATAGGAATTCGTATGTAATACGAACGAAATAACGACGACATACATGTTTCTTTAGCTACTCTGCTTTAGCTTTTTGGTGTTGATTACTTCTACTACTACTCTTTTACTTTACCACTACATTGCTCTGGCCAATTTACCTTACTTACTACATTTTAGTTAATAGTATCATAAGAAACACTCTGAATCACCACAGACAAGAACAAGACAGTCGGATCTTGTCGAGATACTTTTTAATGCTTGCTACATGCCATACATACTTGTCATAGTACACAAGAAAAGAATGAGAATGATAAAACTTAAACACAATCATTAAACAACTTAGCAACACTTTTATTATTGAAGGAATAATATCTCCAATTGTTAATAAGCATAAAAGTAATACTCGAATTTGTAATGTGTGCGCATTTAAAGGTATTTTGATTGTTAATTCTCTGTGAGAGTATAGTAGGAGATAGCTTGAGCATATGGTAGAGTTTTTGCCGATTCTTGCGTTAATTCATTTGACTACGTACTCACAATAACATTAACATTTTCACGAAGATGTATATGGTATGTACTTATAAGGATGTAAAGCAATTTGCAGTGTGTATTACAATAATCTCTGTGGTATTGCCAATGCTACCTACAGGTGTATCAGTACTTGTATCAAGAAGATATACATGCACGCCTAATAAATTCCACATAGCTCTAATATCTGCATGTATTAAAAGAAGAAGAAACGACCTGACTGATAATAATGTAACTTTTCATCCTGCTAATTGCAATTGGAGTATTTCTAATTCTCATCACTTCAGAGCTCGCTCAAGTAGCCCTAGTTTAAAGTTTTTATGGTAAAATTCAACTAAATCAACAAAGGATAGGAGTGTAATACATAGTTCAGTAAGCATTAGAATTTTTTAATAGCTACTATTTGTATTTTATAGTAGAGTGAACGAATGTATGAGATAAATAAATTTCTTCAGCTTAATTTTCTCATTAGGGAAACGGTAAGAAAATCTTTCTTAGTTTAGTATTATTGGTCTAGTGTATAATAACATCAGAGAGTTATAGCTATAAATTTTCAGAGCGTTCAGTCACAGGATTAGCAGGATAGCACTGCACTACTAACACTCTGTAAAACTAACTCAAACAAGAATTGTACGAATTCTATATTATTTGGTTGTGTATAGTAAAATTATTTCTACATAGACATTCTTGATACAATATTAAACAACATTATAAGTAGGCAGAAGCATATAAGAGTGCTGGTATATATACGAACGTGTATTTGGCTTTTCTTATATGCTACACATCCATACAACACACACACAGGGCGAATCTCAACTGTTTAGAGGTAAAGGTTACCGTTCCGTTAACTCCTCTGTCTCAATTTTCATTCTGTAGTAAACCAGAAAAGGTTCTATGCTACTCCCATTTGATTTATAGCACTACACTAAACCATACACTCGACTTTAAATGGTATGCAATACATAAAGTTGTTTAAACCCGTATTGTTGCACATACAGAGTTCCACATGCATATATATATGGCTTTTTATACAGTAAAATAGTAAAGGATGATGATGGAAATAACAATAAAGTCTGTATGTAGGTATAAAAACATTATGTATTAGTAACACACAATCTTTCAGTCGATATCCTTATTTTTACAAGGTAAAAGTACACACACACACATTCCTAACTTAAACGGGCATGCTATGTATCTATATGTGTGTAGGTGATATTTGCCCATCTCTATACAGTTGCCTGAATATTAGAAAATCGTTATCAAAGAGGTGTACCTACCTTAATTGCCAAGAAAAAGGTAAACCTTATAACGCTAACGAACTAACAGTAAGTAAGAGTAAGTTAAGAGGATCAAAATTTATAAAGTTACCAAATATAAAATGCTACAACAACTGATACTACTACATGTAAGTTTGTTTGTGTACACGTGTTTATTTCTGTTTTCATATACTACTTGTTTTTATCTTGTTGTTTTACCGTAGCCATATAGATTCTATGTAGTATGGTAGTAATGTAATAAAAATTCAGGCATTATAAGCTTATAGGTATAATATTATAACGTATAAGAGAATTCTCTTGGTAGTGTGTGTGTGTGGGAGAAGGAGAGATATTATTTTATTTTAAAATGTGCAGTCAGAAAATAAACATAGCAGACAAGCCACTATAATTATCACAGATTGTTATGTGAGTAGGTTGGTACTGTGTACACTAAGTTGAGCATATCACCATTTACTATCTTTTTGGTGTAACTTGTGTGTGTATGAGAATATCTGTTGTGAGTTTATTATAAATGTGCTTGAGAGGTAAGTGTATTAGTAAGTTGAGATAATGCATCATGGCATGCTTAGTGTAAGAAAGAGAGCATATCTGAAAATGAAAGAAGAGAATCTCAAGAGAGTCTCAGAGAGAGAGAGATGAGACACAGGAACAATTCAAGTTAGTCAAGACTGAAAAAGACTATTTGAGTTTTAAGTCGATCCTCGCTCGTTCACTTATTGTAAGTACATAAAATCAAATCAGATATGAATTTTTTAAGCAAAGATGATTTTCGTACTGTTTACTGCATTGCACTATTGCTTTGTGATTGCACCGCAGCCAAATAAATTAAAGTCGAGAAGCCATGAATGAAACAACAAAAGTTTTTGGCTTCCCACTCGATTTGTTTGGCTAGAGTTAAAGTTAAGACGAGCTGAGCTAATAAGAAATCTCTTGCATTGCAGCAATTTTATTTATTATGGAGCCTGCCATCATCATCATCATCACACACAACAACCAATAATACGTATAGCAGTTCGAGTACGTACACTACGTAGAAAAATATACGAGAGTTACGAGATTTAAAGTAAATAATATTATACCACGATCATCTCATGATGAGACTATGTGACTGTATTATATTCTACACTAAAAACTCTCATAATGTTACAACTACAGATACAACAACCTTATACTCATCTGGATTGTTAGCTTTACTTTGACTTAGGATTTTATCAACTCCGATGAGAGTCTCATATCCTTAATGTACTTCGTACTACTACTATACGCTAGTAGAAGCATGCAAACATTGTGTGTGTGTAAAGTGTAGTGTGTGTGTACTACGATGAGATGACTTCTCCTCTTTGTTGCAATTACATTAGAGTAGCTTTGGGCTGAAACAGGTGAAAATGAGGTGAGCAGGTCAATCTACTGACCCGGAATTCTGATGATCTTAAAGAACGTATAGGATTTCGTAGTAGTGCTATATCATCATCATATCCTCTCGCAATTATAACATTTATCATTCCACATATTATTCCTCCGGTTTCAACTCGTTTTATAGTTGACTTGTTTCTTTGTATTCTTTTCCATTCTGCTGTTTAGCAAGAAGTCGAGTCACGGCACCATCCTATCCCTGTCGTTTTCGAAGGAAAGAGAATCTTTTCTTATCAAGCCCGGTTTCTTTTTCTTTTCCTTGTGCAGGAGATGCTAATGCAAGTCTATAGTATACTAAACACTTGAATTAACGTTTATAGTATAGTCAAGGTATGCAGTATGTAAGTAGTTGAAGTACAAACAAAATAATATTATTATGTACTCAAGCAGCTAATGGTAAAGCAAAGTAGTTAATACTATAATCTTCTCTCTCTCTCTCTCAGTTGGTGGAATTTTATAGATGTTGCTGCAATTTTTTCTTATCCTTAGCAAGAACATGAGCATAACAGTCTGCTGTTATACTTTCTAATGTACATCTTTCTTTAATAATTGAAACAACTCAATTTTTATAATGTGTTATTGTCTCTACTGTTATGTCCTGTCACTGTTCTTATGTAAACAAAATGAAAAGGAAACAACAGTTCAAGAGACTCATATACTACAAACACACACACAGATAATCGCAAGAAGCGGTTCTATGGCTTACAAGTAATCATGGCATAGTTTGACTCTTGTGTGTCTTTTCTTCATTCATTGAATTCTTCATGATGGAAACTTTAAAGCAGCCCACTCTTATGGTAGTCTGCTTGCATGTACACTTGTGCATATAGTTTACAGTTTATTGCCCAAGTAAGTTCAACACTGTAATTATCATTTCACCATAACTTAACCCATTGACCATGCTATCGATTTATTAGAAGAAAATTCGAGCAAAAAACGGCAGACCACCTTTGAATTCTTATAATTGTAATAAGTTTCACTTGGAATGTGTTTTTGCAATGTAGTGGCAATGAATATCTAAGTTTCTGCAGTTTCTCTTTATTGTTGAAAATCTTTTGCCAACTTTAAAAATTTTACTGGTGCTTTTAGTGCTTATAATGATTGTGGTATGCATGCAAACAATTCCTGCAGCCAATAGGATGTGACATTATCATATCAGTAGAAACGTATACCTATACTAATATGAAAATCTAGTGTTTACGATAACTATTCTTAAAAACATATTCATACAGAAATAAAACTATCTTTTAAACATCTAATCGTATAATTGTAAATTTAATCTAGTAAATATTGTATGTAGTAGTATAAAGTGCAATTAAATTATGCATGTAGATCTTGTAGCAAATTCTCTAACAAAATATGTAAAGTCTAATAAAAGTGACAAACAATTTCTGTTTGTTGTATTTGTATCTGTACTGATAGTAATGCCCTTGTACAATCTACAAATATACTTAAATGCAATATTCGTATAAATATGAAGAGATTTCTTTGCATTTTCTATACGCTGCTGCTTGTACATTGTAACATGGTTAAATGAAATCAGTCGAAGTCAGGAGTAATGGGTCATTTATTTTTCTGATTCAATAATGATTACTATACTACTTTCATAAACAAATAAAAATATTACCACTACTACTATACCTACTTCAAATAGATGCTCTTGAAAGTTTGAGTTAATAATTTTTAATATAATAATGAAACACATTCTTCACAAATTAAAAATGCCACAATACCAATAGCATCATGCAATTGTTTGAAAAATTAGCGAGTACTATCGTCGAGAGGAAAATGAAAAAGTACTTAACGATGCAACAAAGTTATAAATACTGATTGTTCACTTAAAGAATCGGATACTAATAAATTACAACAGGTAAACGGCAAAATTTTCACATTTTCTGACCTAATTAAGATGAGTCTAGTAAAAAAGCTATTGTAGTTTCATTTATCTACGATCTTTCTTATACACAGTACTTCTATCACAACTACTACTACTACAAATGCAATTTCTAATAAAATCCTCTAAGCTGATAGCAACAAACCGTAGCTGCACTAAAGCTAAAGCCACATTGTAAGTACAATGTAATATATATTGTAAATCTCATACTATATAAGAAGTATATACCCATATACCTACTATAATAATACAACTCGTACTGCTATACAGTTGTTAGTAAATATTAAATGAAACTTCAATTGAGCGGAAGACTCAGTTCAGTTCATCTGCAACTCGTAAGAATTTCTAGAGCGACAAAGAAAAAAGCACACGATGATATTAATACGATATGATACAAATCATCACAAATGCATTGCACCCAATTCACAGGTAAAATGCAAAACAAGAAAACACACATAGAGAGTACCTACCTCTTGCATATACGCACTCACATATAAATGAATCTCATATTGTTATTGTAGGTAAAAAGTACAAGAATAGTACTACAAAGCTAATGTTGCATTGTTTTACCTTTACCTTTACCCTGAACCTTTGCGTATATGTATTACTATTGTATTTATTAACTTGTGTAGTATTTTTAATAAGCTTTAAATTCAAAATCAGTACAGTACAGCGTATTGTATGTAACAAGTGTCCTACAAAATACCACTAAAATGCTCAACATTTAATGCATATGCCTAGGTACTTCAACTTAAAATAATAAATACACAGTACTGTAATTACTATGGGATAGAAATGTACAACAGGCATATTATTGTATTGTATCGTGTGTATCAATTAGTACATTATAAGGGCAACGCGTGTGTAAATGTGTATTGTATCGTATCCTGAAGAAGTATAAAGAACAAAGCTACTAAAGCTCATTTTTATTGCTACGCTGTACTAGTCGTGTGTAGACTGTAGACATATACTCCACAAATAGTAAATGAGCTTTACTTTATCATCTTCCATTATTAAAGAATTACTCGTTGACTGCTGATTGTGAGTTTATTATGCAGTTAAATTAAGCTTAACTAAGAAACAAGGATTTGTAACTGATTCTCACATTATTCTCATCAACAGAGTAAGCCATACCTTCACATGTATATAAACAATTTCAGTATATAAATCCAGATAATGAAGAAAGATTTTTGATGTTTTAACTTAAATCTCCTCGTGGAGATATACAATACTAATAATATATGCTTTATATACTACAGATATAGTTTTGATCAGTCTGAGTATGAAATTTTGGTTATCCTTTAAGTTTTGTTACCCAATGACTGTATATATATGCTTATAATATTTACCTAGTATGAATTATAGTTATAAGTTGTATGAAGGATCCCCCTTCTTCCTAGTGGTAGTAAGTACACTGCAACTTAAGAACAATATATATACTTAAGTATCATCAACAGAACAGAACTATCATTCTGCTTTTGATTTAATGAAAAAATGATATTTTTATTACAGTAGTTGTAATACTTACGTACTAATGACATACAATCAAACTGACTGTAAGTTGCTGTTTAATTCTCTACACCTTGTGTTAATCTCTTACATTTAAACATGTAAGTAGAATGATGACAGAAATAGGAAAGTTGATTGTAATTATATGGTCGTGTTAGTGTTATTACGAGCCTGCTCTTTCTAATACTCTCGTATACTACATTGCATGTTCAAAAGCTATATCGTTATAATGCTCTTGCTAACACTTCACAACTTAACCTACATTCATAATGCCTTATTAAATCATGCTAATTGCACTGGAGAATGAACACAACCAAATTTAATAAACTTTTGGGTTTTACTAGTTTATTTTCACACTGTTTAAATCTGAAGGTTTAACGCAACATTTCATAATTTTGCTTGGACTATGAAGTTTATGCACAGTAAAATAAATTAATCAACCAATTGGCACATTTATGTGAAATTTTAATTTTTGCAATTTAAATGGGAAATTGGTGCAGTGTAACCATACGAAATGAACTTTCGGGATGCGATCCTTCAACATTCATATAGATGGTTAGTGTAATAATATATACTTACATATTTTATGTATTATTATTTTGGAATTACATTAATTATTTATACGCATAACACTAATGCGGATTTGCGAATGCTTTAGTAAGGTTTAGAATGCAATGTATTTTGCAAACATGAAACAAGAGAGCACAAAATAAAATTCAGTAGCCAAAACTTATTAGTGTTAGGTAAATCGTTATCTTTTGTGTAACTGCATGAAATATTTTAGAAGTAGAAAGTCTGCAAAACGGGCAGTACCTATGTATCTGAATGAGTGTTTGTCATCGTTCCAAGTTTTGTGGATCTTCTGTGTAGCACATTAAAAATTTCACATCTCAAAGACTCTACTGATTACACGTATTATATTTCTAGAAGAAGAAGAGACATCAGCAACGTTTGTCTGGCTGGGTTGGTATTATATAAAATTATAGAGAAGGAAAGGTGACAAAGATAATTAACAATGTTTCTAACCAGAGCAGAATTGTTTTTTTCCTAAAGATGTAGTATGTGCATTTGAGTTTAACCTACAGTGTTAAATTCATCTCTTTAGCTTTAACTCGCCATAACAAGGAAAAACAAACTATAAATGTAATTGCACACATAATTTTAGAAAACTACTACGAAAAGGGTACCTGATATTCGTACTAAATTTTTTCCCATTCAAAGTTTCAGGTAGGTGTATGCATGTTACCTTTATCAATACTAACAAGCTTAATTTAGAAGTAGAAACACCTAAAATTTAAGATTCGTCTACTACGTCTTTACACACTCATTATTTTATGTTGTTCAGTTTGTTGTTAAAGAATAATGAGTAGGTACCTATATTTAACGTTTTTCAAGTAGGTTTCTTATTTATAAAGACAAATAATTTGAGTATACATTACACAGAATACATAAAACAGAAATAAAAATAATCACTTTATTAAAAAGCGTTTCTGAATCTGAACTCGTAAGTGTATCAACGTTTCTAAGAGAGGCTGGCAGCATCACCGTAGAAATTTCTTGACAAAAAGCTGTTTCGCAAACATTTTTAGGTCGAGACAATGACATTAGCACGGTGCTAATGTAGAGGTTAAGGTAATAATTTACATTTTACATCTATAGGCACGGCAAGCAAAAAACGCAAGTGATATCTGTTGATTTTCTTCTAAAGAATTTATTAATTTCTCCAAAGAGATTTTCTTCACTGCCACTACAACTTCAACTCGAAAGGAAACTTTTCTTTAATGATTTCTATTATAAAAGCCACACCAGACAAAAAAATCGCATTTATTAGATCAGAGAAAACCTAACAACACTATTGGTATGTGTCTATATACCTCCTCCTCTATCTGTAACTACATATTTAAAGTTTATGTGTACAACGCTTGAACATTCATAGAAAGCAAACATGTGCATTGATCAATATTATTAATTTCTATTAAGTTTCAAAAAGAATTCATAAGTACAGTACATACATTATAGCATTTACATTTTATAGAGAGATTCCTCTAGATACATACAAATCTAACTAGTGTATAAACAATAAACAACAACTCGCTCAGTTTTTACACACATTCTTTTCCACTATATTCAACTCCCACTTTGATCAGATAAATGAGACACAGATTAGATCAGACTACTAGATCGGCAGAACACCCAAAGCTATAGGTACAAACAACGTAGGCACCTGCAACATTATTTTATGCAGTAGTTATACTAAATATGTAATTTCCGTTTTTCTTTTATGTGAACATTGACATTATATGGCTGTGTAAGATACATGATGTATGTATGTATCGGTACATGCTCACTCACATTCGAGCAAAAACTGGCCAGACATGACTATAGGAAAGTTTTGTTGATTGAAGAATTGAGCAAAGAGAGGTATACCATGCAATTGCTAAACAAAACATGAAAACAAAACGCTTGGTTCGCAATAATGTTTTGTAGTATGGTGCATTGCACTGAATGGATTAGTACATTAGTGCGTGTATCCGTGTAAGTTCATAAGAATGGACTGTATCGGAAAAATCTCTATTGGTATAAACTAATCTAATAGGCAATATAATAATAATATGCGAAATACGAAGGGTTTGTGTCTGTTGTATAGTTGCATGTAAGTACCACGTTCATTTATTCGCTGACAGAGAGTTACAAGTTACACAGCTGCAACTTGTGGACATTAAACTTGAATGAAAACAGTTGTAGTTGTAGTAGTGTCTTGTAATGTAATAGTAGTAACAGCTGCAAGTAATAATAATATTAATGAAATATTTTCACCTTACCGAAGAATGGAAAAGTCAAGTTCATGTTTAAAACGAAAGTAGTAGATGCAGTCAGTGTCAATAGACACGAACAACATTTTACCATAAAAGTACCACACTACTACTACTACTAGTACACGTTTAAAAGTTACACATTGCATTGCATTACACACACTACATAAAGAGCGTATAAGGAGATTCTCAAGTAAACCACAGAAACACAACATCATATCACAACAGAGCAAAATAATATGTAAACTAGAATCTTCTAACTGGCCGTGTTAGTTTAGTCGTTGCAGGAATTCACCTAGCCAAGTGCAAAATAAAGTGCTTTTGCCTTTCCCTAGTAAAGTTTTGCTAAATCAAATGTTTGAATGGTAATAAATGGCTAGAAGTTTGAGAAGCTGGGAACTTGCTAGGGCCATGGCCAGAAATAAGGTCAATGAAAATCGAGTTTGACCAGTCGTTCAATTCTGGTTATTAGTTGGAAAACAATGTCAATGTCATATTCCATCCTCTTCTTGGATGAACAGTGTTGCAGTTGTGTGTGTAGAGCATGTTGTAGGTATTCATATTATTATCTTTGGGTTGTGGACGCGTAGTTTAAGTAATTTTCTCAAGTTTTGAAGTCAGTAGGCAATTGGGTTATTATAGAAGTCAGCAAACTTTGATTTGATATGATGATGGTGATGTGAATGAGAAGCTGCATTTTTGCATCAACCAAAACACATTTGTTGTTCCTTTTGTTCAGAGCGTGTAGTTCTAGTAGTAAATACCTATGCGATTATAATAATATGCGCTCAGTCTCATTCATCTGTTCTTTAAAATTCATTCCATTGCTTCACAATAATTGCTCAAGGATTTTATTGTCCCATAGTTAAATAGCTGAGTTCATTTTTTTCATATCCTCAAGCTGTCTTCAATTGTATGATACAAGTTGTGCCGTTTCGTTCGTATTATGGTATTATTATTACTGTAAACGTAATTTGTGTAAACAGATTTGTCTTTTCTAAATCGACAACTTTCTTTCTTGACATGACTTATTAACTGCATCGCTTCGAGTAGAGAGAGAGAGAGATACAGTATGCTTTAGAATGGACGAGTTTGGTCAAGTCATCTAGAGAAAATGAATAATATTATTATTATTGCACCTAGAGATAAGCTATTAGTATAGTTGTAGAGCTATACGATTCAAGTAATGTTCATGTCTAAGCACTGAGATTTTCCCTTAATGTTAATTGTCCAGGTGCTTATGCTAATGTAACTTGATTTTCTCTTTATATATACCTACAAATGAGCGAATGTGAAATTAAATGTTGCATTCATTTAATTGGTTTAAACTGCTTATGCAAATGTAGTTAAATAGTTATGCAGGGATTGCGTTCTCGCAAGCTCGATGTGTACACATACGGCTTATGTGCATGATGTGGGATACGGGCAATAATTGATGATAGGTAGCCAGGCCGGCTACTAACCCACAAAATTCTTTGGTGCGGTGTGGGCCGATGAAACAAAGCTGTTTTTTATCACTCAGATAAAAAAAGTGGATTCGCAACTCAACTTTTTAGTGCACTTTCTAAAACGAAAACTATATGAAAAATTGTTAGCTCGTTTTATTAACGATGCACGCTATAATATGAAATCTTACAATTTAACTATGTGTAGTCTCAGATCGAAAATCGCTAAACAATTAAGAAAATCGAAAATTAAATACTTTCCAAAAATATAGTGCTTGAAGAATATTAAATATTCTTTTATTGATACACGATACTTAAAGAGTGATCAATATGTCACTGTAAAATTACAATACTTAATAAAATCGTCAAAACGCCTATCCAACTGAATTACAGGGCTTCATACTTTAAAAACTTACAAACGAATTGTCTTCAGTGTCCTCTGATAATTTTCTTTTCACCCCTTGTGAAATTGATTGACTCTGAATAACCCTGCCAGTAGGAGTGGATACTCCAGCAGCAGAATATTGAATGATAGGCTGTTGCGAGCCAAATGCAGATTGTGCAGTATCTGGCTTCGGCCCTAAAAATACACAAAAGTTTAATATTATGTAAAAATTGTCGTTTAGGGTACTCTTTTTTAAAAGTTATCATTTTGTAACATGTCACACAATAATAATCTTTGTTGCTTCCTCTTTCTCTGAAAATTAACGAAAAATCTTTTGAAACTGATTTAAAATAACTGAATGAAGTCTTACAATTAACGTACAAATTCATGTACAAATACAAATGTACAAATACAAACGAAATATAATTTTTTCTTAAACATAATTAGACCAATTAAATCTAATCTAAAGGTATTGGATTTGAATGCTATTGCATGCTTCGAATAATTTAATTTCAAATATTAACTTTGTGTGACCCTTTTTAAACCTTTGACCCTTAAGACCCTTTTTACACTGAATTAGTATTACCTGCTGATGTGTTGTGTGCACGAGATGCTACAGTGGGTGTTTTAAAGACCGCAGGCGAGCCTGGAAGACGAACAGACGGAACCGCTGGTATATTACTGCTTGCTACAGCTCTTTTGTAAAATTGAAGTTGATAATTAGGCTGTGTTAAACAATAGCGGTCTGGAGGAAGTCTCAACCCAGAGCTACTTTTTATCAGTGGTAGAGGTTGAGTGTTTTTCGTTTTTGCCAAATCTAACAGCATCTGCAAAAGAATCATAATTATTTAGTTCACGTTATGAAATTCTATTTGTAACGTAGTGTACTTCCCTTTTATTATCCATAAACTGTGTGCTATAAACACACAGGATAGCATTTTCATGAGCTTTATACCATATATTATGGTATAAAGTTGTTATTGTTATATTGTGACTTTGCATTAAATGTATTAAAGTTATCTTTATTAATTTAATGTAATGAATACCTCTCTGGGGGGAACAGTTGTATATGCCTTATCTGTTACTTCTTTGATAGCCAACCGAATATCGTCCACATCAACTGTTTTTTTCTTTGCGTAATTAGAGTAAACGCGAGCTTCGTCAACGACATTTGTGATGTATCCTAATTATTTACATTTTAAAAATACCATTACTGCAACACACCTTTTGAACGATGAAATATAATTTGTTTAAATTGAACTTACGATAAACAAACTCCAGCATTTGATTAACTACCCTCGGTTCATGTGCAGTGACTCCCATTTCCTTGAGTAGGGCTTGCATGACAATAGCATCGCGAGGCAGCTGTTTATTTGACGGGTGACTTGACATACTGGATATTTTAGTTATGTTCACAGTCCAACTCAACAAACAAGCCCTAGGTAAAAATATGCTACAATCAATACACAGTTAATCAATTGGAATTCGGCTTTTGACTATAAATATGAATTTTTATTTTAAAGTTAAAAGTTAAAAATTTGTGTTAATTGGTTGTTTAAAAAAATAAAAGTGAGATTTACACACAAATCACACAATCAATTGAAACTTTCTCCTGCTTTCATATGACGGTAGATTATTTAAATGACACAATAACAGCTCATCAGCTGTTATTGTGCCATTCGTCATAAATGTAAATTAAAGGTTAAAATGATCCACATAAATACAATGTGATAGTTTGTATAAAGCTTAAAGTGTGCAATTCAAAATTATTGTTTTCAAAATTGCAAGATGACTCAACAACATTTTTTTAAACGGTAATTATTAATATTTATTAAATATATTGAATAATAATTGCTATTTTTGACCTTAATAACTTACCGAATCACAAATACCAATGAAGTGTGGTCCTGATATCAATTAATTGATTGAAGAAGATAAAAATGAATTATATCCTCAGCAGTCAATCTAATTTCTATTTCAATTCAATTGACAATGAACAGATAAAAAACTCAAAACGAAATTGTAAATAAAATTCACAAGCGGGTAGCATCTACGGATTGTTTGAATTAGCCTCCAAGGTCCAAGCATTCAATTTGATGTATGTTTTCTTTTTCGTGTTGATTTTAGTGGGAAGATGGTTGGAATCGCTCCAAAGGCTAATTTCCACTGTACCCTGGGAATTGTCACAGTTTCCCCATTGATGACGAATTTATCTTCTGCAACTACAACATCGGATGCGAAATGAAGATGACACAGTCGGTGGTTTTTATTTTTTGGATCAAATTGCTTGTCAGTCCTAATTTTTTTCAAAACCGTTATCCACTCGTCTTTCACACTTGAGTCTGGACCAAAAGTATGCGTCTTATCACCACCATATCCACTTTGACAATTCGGAGCAAAGCAGCTTACCATATCTTACTTTGATTTCATAACTTTTCGTAAGGATTACCTAATACAATTAGTTAAAAAACTGGTGTTAAGAACAAGAGCTTAAACCTTAGTGCTGCCGATGCCCCGATAAATTGTTTTTGGATTTCATTGTTATTCAACCTTGATTCGTCGAAGTCCTGAAAGTACATAAACAATTTGCGCGCGGTTCAATTTATATCTCTAAACAATGTTTGCATTGCGGTCTTTGAAAGTCAATGAAAATAATATAATATAAATAATTACAATTAAATTGTAATATAAATATTATATAAAATTCAGAGTTAAATAAGTTAAATTGTATTTATTACCAATTATCACAGTTGTTTTGTTTCTATTTTGTGATTTGCTCAATGTTTTTATGATGTATTTTAGTAGTGCGTCAATTCCGGTCGGCAGCACTTTAAAATCGTCGAAACCAGTTATCAGTTATTATAGTTATATCAGTTAATGCACTGACAATAAGTACACTTCAGTTTGTTCAGATTGGATCGGTGACTTGTGGGACAATAAACGGAAGAATCACAGGATTAGAGTAGAAAAATAGTAGTGTTAGATATTAAAGAATAATCATTGCATTTGATTCAGAGTTTGAAGTATATCGTTGACTAAACGAGGAAATTCCAAATCATACTCCTGATTCAGTTATTCAGCAGTTGAATTGTTAAAATGATTAAAATTGTTAATGTGCAGAAGCCAGATGGTAAGTAACAATAGTTAGTATACGTTTTGCTATTTAATCTACACTTTATGATGTATGACTATGAGCTGTAATCATTTTAAGTTTAAAATGACCCTAATGTCCATGATTGGTTTTTGTTGCAGTTTCATACACTTTGCTTGAGGGGAAAACATATGCCGTTGGCAGAAAACAGGGGGAGATAATATTTCCCGATGATCAATCGATCAGTAGAAATCATGGAGAAATACAAGTAGAACATCCCGCAGCTAACGTTGTAATTAAAAAAAATATTATTATATCGTTATAAACTGATATTATAAATGGGTTGAATGCAATATAAGTACACGAGGTTCTAGTCACTAGTAACTTTATTGTCTTCTACTCCTACAGACAAATGCAACGTTGACACCCACTGTTTGTATTGTCGACTTTGGGTCAAAATTTGGTACCTTTGCAAACGAAGGAATTGCTAGAAGAACTTCCCTTGCTATGAGAGAAAAATTATATTTGTCTCCTGGTGATACATTCAAATTTGGACTACAATGGAACGAATTTAGGTAATATGCCATTTGAACTTTGAACTATGTATGCGTGGTTTTGGAAATTTGGAATACAAACAGTTGTCATTTGTGAGTAAATAATTGTACTAATTCATTTATTTCACAGAATTGATTATACTCCTTTAATAACCACTTCATCGGCAGTAAGCAACACTTTACAACTGAAGCAATATATGTGCAAGTTAGGTGGACATTTGGTGTCTGAATGGACCCAGAAATGCGATTTTGTAATTATGGAAGCAATCACCTTAACTGTCAAGGCTGTATGTGCACTTCTCTCAGGGAAACGTTTTGTTAAGCCAGAATATTTTTCAATACTGATTGACAGAATTGAAAAAGGGCATGAGCTTCCAAACCCTGCGGATTTTCTCCCGATCTTAGCCGAACATGCACTGAAATCAATCCCAGTGTCTTTTGAACCTAAAAAGTCTAGAGCTACAGTTTTTGCTGGAAAAATGTTCATGTTTACATCCTTGAAACATATGAAAAAAGTTGACGTAGCTATTAAATGTGGAGGTGAGTTAATAATAGAATGTATAATAAATTCCAATCAGACTGATTATTGATTAAATAGATGAATTCAGGGTTCGACATTCTGCCACCAAAAATAAATCTCCTCCGCACAAGCAAAAAAGCTCCTCCGACCAAAAAAGAGGCCCAAACCAAACAAAATTCAGTTGTTCGTTCTAATTTTGTTGCA
>JABASD010001383.1:0-41447 GCA_019776165.1 Pogonognathellus flavescens
AACTGAAAGATTCTCTGCCCCTGTGGGCTATAAATCACAATATAACAATTAGTGCTTTGAGTGACCTGTTAAAATTATTAAACCAATCTGGAGAATTAAATTTACCATTGGATGGACGGACATTATTGTCGACACCTAAATCTACTCCAACTCGGAAATTACCTCCCGGCGAATACATCCACTTTGGATTAATTAACACAATTGAAAACGTATTAAAACAATATCCAAAAAATATTTCAGACAGTTATAATTTGCAAATTAGTGTTGACGGGTTGCCTTTGTTTAAAAGCAGCAGTTATCAGTTCTGGCCCCTGTTAGGTAGGTTAATAGAACTTCAGCCAGAGGTAATATTTCCTATTGGTGTCTATTGTGGTGAGAAGAAACCAGCGGACCCTAATGATCTATTAAAAGATTTTGTAAATGAATATGTAAATTTGGAACATACTGGCATTACTGTGAATGGTATTAATATTTCTATCAAATTGCTAAATATTATTGCTGACGCCCCGGCTAGATCATATTTGTGTTGCGTAAAAGGACACAATGCCTTTTATGGCTGTAGTAAGTGCGATATAAAAGGTGAACATTTCGAAAAACGTGTTGTATACTGTGAAACAAACAAAGAATTAAGAACCGATTATTCATTTCGAAACCAGGCACAACCTGGACACCACACAGGAAAATCTATATTGGAAAATATAAATACTGACATTATTAGATTGGTGCCTGTAGAATATATGCACCTTATATGCTTGGGTGTGGTGAAAAAAATTATTTTGCTATGGGTGAGAGGAAAGCCATTCGCAGGGAAACTTAGTATTAGTCAGGTTGAACAAATATCACAAAAACTGATTAAGTTAAAGCCTTTCGTGGGTACTGAATTTCACAGAAAGACTAGAAATCTCAGAGAAGTCGACAGATTTAAGGCAACTGAATTCAGATTGTTTCTGTTGTATACAGGTGTAGTTGTGTTGAAAGATTTTTTAAAACCAGAGTATTATGAACATTTTTTAGTGTTGCACTGTGCTGTTAAAATTTTGTCGAATTCAAGTTTGTGTCAATTATATTTGCAATACGCAAAAAAACTTTTAAATTATTTTGTTGATGTCTTTCCTTCCTTATATGGAAAAATTCGTATGTCTTACAATGTTCATAATTTAATACACCTAGCCAAAGATGTTGAAAATTTCGGAGTGATAGAAAACTTCAGTGCATTTAAGTATGAAAATCATCTTCAAAAAATAAAAAGACTGATCAGGGGAACTAATCAACCTCTGCAACAATTATACGGTCGTATATCAGAAGCAAAAAACATTGCGGTGTATTGTTCAGATAATAAACAGACCTGCAAGTGTTCCGACAAAGTATATTTTAATGGGTCAAGTTATTTTTGTGCTAAATGCCGAAAAATTAAAACCGATCGCAGTGAAATATCTACAAGAACTGGCAATAATATCGTCGTTTTGAAAAGTGGAAAATTTGTATTTATAACAGATATCGTAGCTGAAAGTCAGAATATCTTAATAGTGGGACGTGTTTTCAAAACACGCGTGGAATTATTCATTAAACCTTGTAATTCTTCTCTTTTGGGAATATACAAAATAAGTGAAAAAGCATCATCTATATCGAAGTACAAAAACGAAGAAGTCAAGTGCAAAGTATTAGCCCTTCCTTTGTCTACAACTGAATTTGCGGCATTTCCACTATTTTAAAATGTTCAGTGTTGTATTGTTTCTCGAAACCAACGAAGTTGAAGTCATCCCTCAAATATGGCTCTCACAGAATGATACATCGTGCAGTTGGCCTCCATGGAAAAGTTCATCCAAAATCAATGCTACCGTTAGAAGAGGATTTCCGCCAGAAAAAAATTGGAAAATTTACCCTGTTCGTGTTATTAAAACATTTAGTAAGTCGATAAACAAGTTCATTTAACAATAGAAAAAGAATCTATATTATATTTTAACAATCATATCTATTAATTTTCTAACTGCCTAATTTTTATTTTCGTTTTGCCCTGTAGATACGTACGATGAAGCAAGGTTGAAATTACCACAATCAGAATACAACTCCGATTTGAGTGATAAGGAAATTGTGAAACGACATTCCAAAAATTCTGAAAGATCCTACCATCAAATGTCGGATTCTGATGAGGATGATATACCGCCTAAAAAAGCTATGATCACATTTAAGCTGCCTTCACCTCCACTACCTCCAATGAAT
Organism: Pogonognathellus flavescens; assembly: GCA_019776165.1. Taxonomy (NCBI): domain Eukaryota; kingdom Metazoa; phylum Arthropoda; class Collembola; order Entomobryomorpha; family Tomoceridae; genus Pogonognathellus; species Pogonognathellus flavescens. Next base: position 2,221 of record JABASD010001383.1, read on the forward strand.
AATTCCGGCACAGAAACTTTTGACATTTGTGCTTACGATGACTCTTCCGTTAAAATTTTGCGCACCTCTGATATGACAAATCCCGAAAGTTCGCCCACTGTGCCAACGTCCAGCAATGTTTGCAAATCAGCCATTATGCCGACATATTCTCCACATCCCATATCCAACAAAACATATCGTTGTAATCGTGAATTAAATTTTTCTGGTAAGAATTTTTTTTTATTTAATTAAAATTTAGATTTTTATTATAATGGTTGAGTGAATGAAGAGCTGAGACTATGTATGTCATTTTATACATGAAAATGTAATTGTTAACCGTCCATGTCAAGTCAATTTTAGCTTGTGTAATTCCTTTTTGAAGAAGAAGCAATAATTGACCAACCCTAGCTCACCACTCATTCTGTAATGGTTAATGCGTGTATTGAACATAACATGGTATTTTCTCAAAACACTTTTTTACTTTCAGAAACATTGGCGACTGGAAATTACACATTAAAGGTTGCGTCCAATGCAACTATTCCTATAAGCCCCCGAAGTGAAACCTCACGCTTATTAAAATATAACCGTAATCGAATACTAACAAATAATTTGAATCATTTATATATTGTTTTTATACGATATTGTATAATATGCAGATTAATCAGCATTTCATTCAATTGACACTGTATTCTTTCATTACAGCGTTTGAGACATACGTGATGCAATCACTTGAAACAATTATGGCTGTTCAAAGAGACCAACAGAACACTTTACTTACATTGTTGGAAAAAACTAGAGGGGCTAATAAAAGTTCCAGGATTGAAGATTACCGTTTTCTGCCGTTTAAGAACATCGATGAATTCTATGAGTGGGATGAGACTCTCAAGGAAGATGAAAATCGACAAAAAATTGTAATTCTCCATTTTCTTATATTGTTAAGACAGGTTATATTTAGTAATACAGGATAAACCACTATGATTTTTTGATGTTTCAGATCAGCTTTTTAACAATTCAAGGCGGAGAAAATTGCAAAATGGCTGTGAAGCTAATCTTACGAAAAATATTAACTAATGATGTCGCTCAAATGTTCAGCTGGTTGGGAGCTAAAGGGAAACGGAGTTTTTCGACATTGTCAATTAGTTCTATAATCATAGGTATTTAAAACTATCACTACATACAATATCTCTATGTCAAGCAACGGAACATTATTTTTGAAATGTGTTTTCAGACGCTGTTAACCGAAATAAGAAAGTTGGTGATTTCACAGTGAAGGACACAGAGATGGCTATACAGAACTGGCTCGTACATGCTAAGGATCGAATTGAATCAAGCGTTCAGTATGAAAACACGAAATTTAAAACTATAAAATTATTTAACTAATACAGCAACGAAATTATGTAAAATCATAGAATACAAATTTTACATTAGTTTCTAATTTTAATTTCAATTTGCAGGGCCAAAGCGAAGTTACAATTGAGGTTATCCCAGCAGACTTCAGTGGACACAATCGAATAAGAGCTAAAACAATTTTTTGTTTTGTGTAATTAATTAAATGTAATTGTATAACAATCACAATATTTTATTTTCCCGTAAGTTCTGTGGCAATTAATATTGCATAACATATTCAATTACGTAGTGTAAAATATGTGCTAATAAAATAGAAGACGTTTGTTTGTAAGACTAAATCTTGCTATTTTTTAATTTGCCGGGCAATAATAAAGATATCTGAATGGCATCCACATGATATCCATAACACATCCAACTTCAGGTCCGCTGTGGATATCTTCGGCTAGGTATCATTATGTATATCCATATGACATCTAATATGATGTCCAGTGGACTAGGAATATCGAGTAATGTGGACGGACATTTGCCCCTGTATTTCTGATCCTGTGGATGTCATATCCTCAAATAGACGTGTTTTTCGGACCAACATAGGATATCTTCATCCATATTCAAGATATGCATAAGATATCCTATATGCGTCCCAATGTTGACTGGGAACGTTATAGTGAAGATCTAACATGTAATTAAAATGGAGTGTTCATTCGCACGATTACGATGTGAAGCACATCAAAAGTTGTTTTTAATTCGTATCATGAAGAACAAATTCGTTACAAACACGTAGGTATAAGCAATCTATTAACCAAATGTAACTGACTTAATTATTTCTGAATGCAGTAAGTCGTCTCAAAGAAGCACCAAAAAGTATCCATGTAAAATGTGTACGTGTGTGGTTTCCTTGCACCTTTTAATTTCATCGGCTAATTTTCACTGTAATTTCTTTGAGCGAAAACTTGGTTCATTTGTATGAAATCATTCACAATGTGAGTATCCATGTTCAACAAGAACTTTGCGTGATTTTTATGTGATGTTAAATTTTAATTGTTAAAAGGATGAATGCAAAAATGCAGTTAGGTTTTACATTCACTATATCATAATACATTATATCCTAATATGTAAAAATTTGGCATATAGTAAAATATTTGTAGGTATTTGTAGCAAACGAAAATAAAGTCTTTACATAATATAATGCAGATTTGATCTTATAATTTTAAAAGTGTGTACCTAATTTTTCTTGTCCGCTATTTCGACCTTCAATCCAAAATTTATGTACCAGAAGATTACAACCGAAAACGGTAGTTGTATGCAATTAGTTTCAAAGAACGAAATTAACTGTCCATAATTTTCAATGATTGTTACCGAAAGGTAAGTGGTGTAGTAATAATATTTCTGGCCATTCCCACGCATACAAAAAAGTTCCGACTTTTTTAATGTCATGTGGCTCATAAACTGATGATAACATTAAATACTACGCTCAATTATAATTTCTGACTTAAACTCAATTTAATAACACGTTTATTAACTTTGTATACGTAAACGGACAATTTTGTTGCATAAAGTGACAATAATAAATTTTCAGTCAAGCTGCATATTATATCATGAATTTTTTTACTGAACCTATCAGAGTTTGCCCTAAAAGACACTACACATTTTAAACAATGCAGGTAATATTCAACAATGTCTTTGTATTTGATTTTGCATTTTGTGAGCTGTCAATTCGTTTGACTTCATTGTGAATAAAAAACACTAATAAGTAAGAATGAATACAAATTCTTACAGTAAGCAAACATGAACAGATTTTAAAGTCTGAATCCAGGAACAAGAAGTCAACTACTTACGTTTAAAGACTCATTACTCCTTAAAGCGAATTACCATAATAGTACATCAAGCTAAAATATATTCAAGCTAACCTCGAAATGTGTCACAGGAATACAATTTATGTTCAGTAAGTATAAACAGAGATGTTTTTTACCAGACGAAGAAGAAACTCTGACTTTATGTTTGCCCATTCATAGTTATTAATACATTTTTAGCTCATGGTATATTTCATACAAATTCATACACGCAAAAATTATTGGTTTGATATTATCTTAAATTCACTTAACTTATAAATGAATGTAAGATACCATGGGCTATAACAAATACCGATAATCTAAAACGATTCACATCAATTTGAAACTTTTTCGTATTCTTTTTGCAAATCACGCAACAGAAAAGTCATAAACTTTCAGAGTGAACCTATCAAAGTAGGTATCATAAAAATGTATTTTAGTGATACTAAATTCTTGAACATGGCAACTATAATCAATACATTACTCTTAAATTGAATTTTAAATTATTGCGATTTATTGCATTGCTTTCAAATTCTAATCTGCATAGAGCACCAACTACTCAGTTACTCAGTTATCTGTTCAAAGTGCTAAAAGTTGCACCGTGTAAATGAAGGTGAGATTTACAAATAGTATTTACATCGTTTCGCATTAATTCCCCGTGGAAATAAATTATAATATCAAGTCTCATACTCGTTCTAACTTATTTAACTCGTTTCTCGTGAACTTGCTCCCACAAGGAAAAGACTGGCACACTTATTAGTTATGCGTGCAAATACAACACTTCTTCTAACTAAGTTTATTTTTGATTATGAATAATACCAATGTCAGTCATTGTTGATTTAAAATGGTTGTTGTTGTTGTAGTTGACTGAAATAAGTAAAGAGTGTGTCTTGTATCCTTCTTTAGAAGAGTATAGAACTTGTCAGGAATGACAAATCATAATGTGCAACCTCAATACATGATTTAATATTTTGTGATTGAGATTGAGACAGCAGAAAAATGATAACGACAAACAGAATTGTGCTACAATTGGTAAAGGTGCGGGGGGAAGTGCAAGAAGTTGCAAATTAATTTAACGTTGAAAGTCTCTTAACTTTAAATGAAAAGCAAATTCTTAATCTTGCTACCGGGAACTTCTTTCATTTGAGAACTTCAGTAAACAATGGGGCAAAAGTGAGACTGAGCTTACACACACCGTGTATGAAGAAAAATTGACAAAATAAAACACTTACCTTTTTAATTGATTGAACCAAGCCAATATCAATCCTGTCAATTTATCAAATTCAGGCTTTATATTATAACAAGTAAGTTAATTCAACTAGAAATCAAACGTGTTACAATCGTTGATGATAATTAGTCGAACTGTTTTCCACATGGAGGTATACACAAGAGTGTCCGTTTTTTGTAGTTATAATATCGATAAAATAGTATTTGCTTTTAACAGCAACACTAATAAAATTATTATTTACGTTAATTAGACAGGCTACTTGTATGAAAAATCCAATGTATCAAAAATGCTGTATTGATTGAGAATATTTTATCGATGAATAATAACCGAAAGCACTGTTGGTAAGAGGGCTATAGACTTTCAGCCGAAAACGGACAATAAATTGAGGGAGTCTCGGTTTTTCTTCCACTGTAGAAATAAAGAGTTCCTATAAAGGGTCACTGAGAATATCTGTCGATGTCAACCTATTCACCTAGACAGTTAGTGAGTGAATGGAGAGTTTACAAGTTTAAATCACGTATTTGTACATGTTGGAAGATATATTTAATTTAATGCATGTAAGTACAGGCAGACCCAGTTGTGGAAGAAAATCTGCAACATTACCCTGATTAGTAGAGAAAATGTTGAAGGGTTAGCCGTGACATGACTACTCCACGATGATGCGACGGCAACCGACGACCACGGTCAGTCTTCAGACTTGTCAGATGCTCATGTAACGCTGTTGCTGTGTCTCTCTGTCCTACTCATCTTCATCTTTGGGCTGTACTTGTGCTTTTTCATCTGTGCTGTACATCAGCCATGTAAATCTTGTACATTTCATTATGCACTTGCATGCAAAGCCTCTAATGATAACAGCAGCAGGAGGGATAAACTATGTGTGCACTTATTATACGAAAGAACGGCCGAAAGGTACACAGATAAGTTACATTTTGTATTTACACCTTTTTTGCTTTGTAGATACCTACGTGTACTTATATAGAAATTTTTGAAGAATATCTCTGTGCACCTATTTTAAAATGGTTGATGTAGTAAGATCCACTTTTTTATTAATGGATGTGTCATGTTTAAGAAACAAACAAAAACCAATTCATCTTCCTTTAACATTTGAGAAAACGTTACTCCACCTTCATTTAATGCGTGTAGGCATAAAAAATTGTCTGAGAGAGGTTTGTAGTGTGTGAGTGTAGTAGTAGGTAACTTGGGAAAAGTAAAATTGCGTTTTCTCTATTACCTTCGTTTTTTGCAATAATCCAAGTAAAACTTTTCAATCTGGTATGTGACGCAAATTCCACTTTGTTCCAAAAAGTTCCATTCTACTTGTTATTATACTTTTCTACTGACGGAAATTAACCTTTGCTTATTCACTCGAGATAAACTATTGCAATAGACTCAACACGTACTTACAATTAGTAATAAAAGTAATCATGCTATTTGTTACTGTCATGTTTCACCTTCTGTCTTCGTAGCAATCTTCCAATATTACTGTAAAGAAATCAATGAAAATATTTTACTTTCCATAGTTGATTTAGTCATTTTCATAATTCTTCTCATCTGCCGACCTACGAATGGATATCATAATGCTTTTATCATTCTTTTACATTATCTATGTCATAGACGAGTTTACTGTAAAATGGATTAAGAATTTATATTATTACACGTGCAAAAATTATTATAATAAATGAAATTACATACTTCTACATTTTGTAAAAGTTCTCTTTGTATTTTGATTCCAAGAAGACACCCACTTTGCGCTTAAAACAGAACAATTTACAGTCATTTTAACTAATTTAAATGTGTATAATTACCATTAGTATAACATACATGTAGTTTAAGAACTATGAAATCTACTGTGTTTAATTCAAAGAGCAATTCAAAAATGACTACAAATATCACGCATTTATTTTTATTCATGTCACTATTTTAAAATAAATCTCATTGTTTTAGTTTCATCAATATCTTATGAAGAAACCATGAAATTACAATTAGGATTTTTTGATATAGTTGCACGCCGTTCATGATTCTTAATCAACTACTTATTAAAGAGTAGACTAAGTATTTTAAGTAGATCCAATTTTGGAAAATTTTTACATTAAATGATCCATGTGGTAAACTATTTACATTATTACAAGAAAAGGTATACATGATTTACGTATAAAGTATAAGTACCTATCTCATAATATGCATCCAGGAAATTGCAGAAGATAATGTTCCAAATTATTACCGCTATAATAACATAAGATTTAGAATTGTGAAAAACAAGTCTACTAAAACTGCAGTAAAATTACTTGAATTAATTTAGGGATGTTATAATGTAAATAAGTAAGACATAATTTACTCTTTAACCCAGATCCTAAATTATTATTTATTTACATTAGTTTCATTGAGTATTTAAATTATCCTAACGCTTCCTATTATTTACAATGATGATTACATACAAAGTAGAGTTTTTAATGTTTCAGTCTATATACCTACTACAAGCACCTAAATAATAAAAGATGTCAATGCAACACAGAAGGTAAACAATTTTGATACAATGATAAAGGCAAAAGCGAAGTCCTAGAAAGAATACGTAAGAATAGGCATTATAAGAGAATCGAGTGAGGGTGAAGAATTATCTACACCAGTTGTACCTGTATATATAACAAAGCACTTGACAATTCCTACGTAATTAAAATGAGTTACTTATATTTTCAGAACACACAAGACTTGATCATGAAAGAATAGAACATCCATCTCAGATCGGATTGTTTCGCATGTCGCAAACAAGAATTTAAGTGAAGATGTGAGACACGCTAAGTCAAATACAACAAAGAGCAGCTACATGCAAGGCAGAAGTGTTTGCAAGATAAGTTATTTATGTGACGTGATATTCAACAGGAGCAGATCGTCTTTTGCACAAGAATCTCTCTTTCCATCTTCTTCTTGAATCCAGCTCATGTAGTTATGTAGAATAAATATAATCATATGTTTAAGTGGTGGAGGTACATGCACAACACGTATCATTGATATTGTTATAACTTTTGTATGCTTAGAATGATACAAAAAGCTGAAGCTGCATTAAACGTTCAATGATAACCACTTTTATGAGATATCTTCCGCCATCAATCACCACACAGCAAGTTGAACTAAGGTAAACGTCGTGTCATTTACCTGCCGTGGCGTTGCGGCATCATGAACCTCAGTGGGAGATTGTGATTGCCATTCATAATAATAGTAGTCATGTAATTATATTATATTGTACTTTGATTCGGGGAGATTTCAGCAAACAAAAGTATATTTAAAGTAATCCACATGCTACTCATCATCACCATCACCCATTTAAAAGCTAATGCATGACAAACCTCCGGATAAATCCATGTGCGCTTGGTAAATTTGCTTGTTCCAAAATACACAGCTATAATATGCACACAATATTAGGTAAGTATGCCGTATACGTACCTAATATTGACACGAGTGTAATATTTATAATTTATAAGTTCATCTAGTCGAAATCTAGAATTTAAATCCGTTTCTTTATACTACTTAGCAATAAGAGAAAAGAATAAATGCATAAGGAAAGAAAAAATTTAGACGTGGTAATTATTAATTCATTAACTGTGATCGAATTAGAGTACTAAATATATATTATGCAAAATTTTCCGTATACAACAAATGACTTATATTTAAATAAATAGCCATCTTATTGCAGGTATACGCTGAGCGTAGTTAAAAACATATCATGCGACATACCAATTTAAAACCAGGGTTGTACATTATCGAAAAATAATTGCGTTTAAGAAATTTATTTTTCATATTTGTCTCTTTGTGTCACTCAATTCCAAAATTACACTCTCTTTTAAGTGTAATTTTCCAAGGCAGCCACCAAATGATACAAAAAGTTGCAAATGCGATATACACAAGAAAAAGTTTTGCTACTTATGTGAAAAAGGGCTTTTCATCATGGCAATTCTATTCCGATTACAATTCTAGTTGCTCGAACTCTTTTCAGGTTGTAAATCCCTAATGCCATTATGGTAAGGACGCCAAAATTCTTTACGCCAAAGAGGGACTGAGAGGTTCCTTCACTGTTATAGCTATTTGACATTTGAGTGATGTGTTAGAGACAGAAAAGTTCATTAATTTTGCCTAATTTTTTCCAAAGTAAAATTAAACAAAAAACAATAAAAATTGATATGCTTCCTACTTATTTTCTGACGTTTACATTTAATAACATAGTATTTAAAAACTTTCGAACACCAGTATTGATCAATACATTATCAAAATGAGAATTCCTGTTAGAAAGATTGTTTGGAAATTGAATCACTTTACCATTTAATTTTTCTTATTCGTAATAGGGTTAATTAAATTCAATTTCCCTACTACTGTTAAACGGAAGGAGAACGGTTTGTAATGTCTAATTAAGCAGTCTTGTTATGATTGAAAACTTCACACCATTTGAGTTTCCTGACATGTGTGGTTATTCATCTCTGATCCACATGAAAAAAATCCATGTGTACAGCATCAATTGAACAGGACATATGTACGAATAAATTGCGGGCATGATAATTATTATTTGAGTCCTGAATGCAATGTAAAACATAAAGAAAGTCCCACGCACATGAATGTGTGTATTTTTAAGGAAAGCTGAACAAAGAACTAAAGAGCAGGTGTTTTATTTTCGTTGTTTTGCGGCATGTCTTGTTAGAATTGCAGGTCCACTCTTTTCTTTCCTTCTGCATCATCTTCAGCAAACCATTGCGTGCTGACAATTATTGTGCAAAGATGAATGTTAATGATACCGACAACTTGTTTCAGTTGTTCTGTTCTGCTCTGCAACATGTGTATTAAAATCATTTACACTTGTTTTTCACCCCTGTCATTATTTATAAATGCCTAAAGTACATATGCCTATACTTAATACAATGGTGCGTTCAGCAGTTCAATTTGTTATTTTTTCTACATAACCAACACAAAGTCAATTGATCGGTTTAGGTGTTTTCCTGCTAATTTTTCGCAATTATGTACAACATTCTGGTAGCCTTAAACATGCAATGTTGTTTACAAGTACACTCAGAAAGTTTAGTTTTGAGAAATAGGAAAAATTTTGTTGGAAAGTAACATTTTTCAAAAAGAAACTATATTATTATAAATAAATTGAATCCAGTAAATGAGTAAATTGTCCATTTAACAGACCTCCCATAGAAAATGTTGTCTGAAGATTCTAATTGAATAAGGATTTTTTGAAGTAAAAATGCAATAATTGATATTAAAGTGCATTTTATAACATATTGCTACTGATACAGTTGATTAAGATACGGTTGTAGTTTATTGAGTTGAATTTTTGATCTTGGTATTACAAAAGAAGAATTAAATAACGAATGATAAAATACTGATAGATTATAATCTTAAGATGCAAAAATGATATTAGCAATGAGATTAACTTGAACCATGTTAAAAATCTTAGAAAATGATAGAAGCTTAAAATCTACCTTTAGTAGGATTTACAAAACTACCGATTATTTGTTTGTTCAACATACTCAAAATTATTGCTTTTCGTTTATTTCCCTGAATAATGTATATTGACCGTAATAAATGATACGATTATTGTAAATTACAAGTCCACTTTGCGTGATTGCCGTATTATTTCTGAATTTGTTTTTATGAAACGACATAACAAAAGTTTAAAGTAAAGTGTGCTATTGAGTAAAATGTCTATTTTAATACTAGTGAATTTGGGATGTGTCATTATCAACTTTCAAACGCGTTTTTGGAAACACGTAACACTGACATATGTATCAAAGACGGGAGTATGAAAGTGTTTCAAGAGAGAAAGTGATAGCCCTTGGTATGTTTGCCAATAATAGTAATAATGGTCCATTTCAAAATCCATAATTGTATAGAGTAAACTTTACGCAAAGCAGAGTCGCTCTCGCAACATGCATGTACACTGAATGTACCACTAGTACCACACATCTTTTTCTTGCATTTAGCAATTGCAATCGATTCACTGTTTTGTTGTATTATATGTTAGGGAGGTTGAGACTTTTGAGACAGTTTACCTGCATTTTGCTCATGACTAATTATTTTACACGCAATTCGTTCAACACAAGTAATTCACCAGTAATATAATTCACAATTTAATTCGTCCATCATTTAAATTATTATATTTTCCCAAAGGTTAATATTATTGTTGTAGTTAATACGAAAAGAATTTCTTTTAGATAGCAGGGGCCTATGTGAAATGACACTTGTCAAAGTAAACGGCATATCACAGAATATAAATCATCTCAATATCAAAAATGGTATTTACATGAAAGCTTCAATGGTATACTGATTGTGCCTGCCTCGCCTTGTGTTTATTTCGTTCGGTAATAATTCATTTGTTCATAGTCTTGTACAAGAGCAATCATCTCAATTAAAACGCCCTTTTTGAAAAGTGAAAACACGCATTAATGTTAATTAACGAAAGTGTTAAAATAAGTGGAACAAATAAAATAAATTATTTGTACACGTGTTTACAAAGCGAATAGTACTTTCACTCTCACTATCAGTGTCAATTTTACCACAAATTTAAAGTTCCAGTTGTTGTTCGAAAAACTATTCACAGCTATTGATCTGATTTTGCATTTTGAAAGTTTTAAAGTTGTCTTATGGGCAGATGCAATGTTTTTTTTTTAAAATTTGTCAGTCCTGCAAGTGTAAATTAATCAGACTATGTGATTAAATTATATTTCTTCAGATTAATTTGGATTTTTTAGTGCCAAAATTTATAGGGAAAAAGGGCAGTATTTAAGTTGTAATTAATGACCTAGTCCATCACTATACTCATTAGGAATTTTTATAATGCATCTATAAAGTCAATAAATGACAATAAAGCTTATAAATAAACAAAAAACAACACAAAATAAAATACAACAACGTTTATAATCTCACGTCGCCCCGACCCACTAATTATTATTAACAGTCTCGACACAAGTATCGGAATGGAATAGGGTTTTGTAAATGTTCTGTACTCTGTAGTCTTATATAAATTTTAAAGCTTAAAAATGAGAAAATAAATATACTACCAACATTAACATAATATTTCTACAATTTACTGGGCATTGAAATGGTAACATTCAGTGACATAAATACATTAAGGCGTGTATTGTAATGTAACAGAATTATATGTAATGTATGTACGTTTGTGTAATTTTTTTAGTATGCTATAATATATTAAGCCACTATTACTATGTAAATCTCATTGAATTCCTTACAAGTAATTATTGTATTGCAATGAAGCAGATAATTACTTAACCACATAGGTACTGTAATAACCTAATTGGAACATTACATAAAAATGATATAAATAGTAGTCGTATACACATGAGAGTCTACCATTCTGTTATATCTAATTTTGCTTAAGTGGATGACAGCGTTTTAATTTTTTATAGGAAGATACAAATAACCTCAAAAATTAAATTCCGTTTACTGCTTACTGAATTAACCTGCAATAGACAAGTTAGGAAGGGCAAGTTGTACACTTTTTCCATTTAAGGCTGAACTTGACAGATGACACTATTTCATATTATTATCTTTATATTATGCATATTAAGTTCATGCCGACACACCTCAGTTTATTATACGCACACACTAGTTTATATTTACTCAAAGCAGTTAAATTTTTACGCTGCTACACACAATAATTCCTCGAACTAACGTTATTATCCACATGTGTGTTATAACAGATTGCCTTAAAAGCTTAAAAGCAAGTACCATAATAAATACTTATACTACTACTACACTTATAATATAAATAGCAAATATATTAATGCCACTAACAATGAGAATGCTACCACATAAAATTATCCTGAAAATACAATGTTATAAAAATATACGACATTGACTTGGCTTTATTCGATGTAACCACACTGTCTTAGATGGGCAAAGCAAACGTTGAATTTGCTCATCCTTACATTTGCATTAAGGATTCCTTGGTGATGTCCACTTTGATAAGACTGTTCATAAAAATGCAATTCTTTGTACAAAAACTACGAATGAGTTTGAAGATTCAAAGGACCGAGACAAGATGGTCCATTTAAGATATGAAGTGGTTTAGCGTTGAAGTCTCTATTGTCGTATATATAATATTATTATGGAGCATTAAAACGTTTACGATTTGACATGTAGATTAGCCAGCCTTTCATATGAATGACATCATAGTGACCAACTCCTACGAAGTAACCGTCACCAAATAGCATTCATAAAACAAAACACAAATATTGCATGTGAGACAATATTATTATTACAATGATTGCTCATCTTTGTAGCACTGTTTCTGTGCAGTGCAGTGGCAAGTGTACACGTTACGCAGCAGATCCAGAAGATTAAATGGAAATTCTAATAGATATGCTCAAATATTATTGCGAACACACAGGTGCACATGAGAATTTTATCTCATCTGAATAGATTAATATTTTTTCGTATATTCTTTCCCATTTTACGATGTATATCATGAAATATACATTAACCATGTTATGCTTATAATTTCCTTAACTGCACATTTATGTATTCTTTTTCAATTCTCAACTTCACCTTAATTGAGCATGGAGAGATCTCTTGTCCTATGACCGAACCGAAACAATAGAATTTTGCTTGATGTAGTTTGTAGATCATTTACATGGGTTCTCTATGTGGAAGTAGTACTGTTTGCATTCTGGATATCAATGAATTTTGCTTACTCACATCTTTTTTGTAGAATGGGAACCTTAAACGTATTATAATTATACAGCAAAGTACAGTAGCAGCAATTATTAAAATCCTTCATTGTAATATTATCTGCCGGTACTATTAACGTACTACAGGTACGCTAATGGTGATGTCTTGTACTATTTTATTTTGTGCACAAGCACACATCCGCATATTTACGTAGAGCTACTTATGTTAAATGCAATTATTTTGTCTTACAGAATTAACGACGTATTAAAAATATTCTTTTGTTCTAAATCAGACTTATGTAAATCTGTTTGAACTGGTTTATTTGCATGGGGAATACAAACTTAATATTTTCAGAGTGCATCACAACTGAGAAATAATATTTGGTGACAACTTGCATTATAATATTGCTTGTTCCTTGCATTATGATATTGCTTGTTTCTTGCATTATAATATTTCTTGTTAGGTACCTTTTTACCGTTGATGTGCTTTAATGATTTATCAAATTGCTTAAAAAACATTCTCGTAGAGTGCAATACTGACTGTAATTGGTAAATATATAATAGTAGTTGTCATGAATGTATATTGTTTTTCTGTATAGAAAAGATAATTCTAAAGAATATTAAAAATGAGTAGGTAATTTCATTTCTAATATTTCAAGTGCAAGCTGGCTGGATGACATAAATGTGACACTTGATTATTTTTATTGTGTTCTGAGACATGTATTTATTTTCAAGCAAAACTGGTAATGACAATTACCACTTAAAAATGGACGGCTGTAGCTTAATCTTGTATCATCCTCATATTGTTGATAAATGTTAAAAGTGCATTGCAATATTTCATTCCACTTTTTTACTAATAGAAACAGAAATGCACTTTTGGCATGATTTTTAGCTTCAATGATATATGTGAATGCACTTTCATGATTCGTACTAATGCGAAATGCGACCCACATTATAAACTCGATTCAACAACCTTGAATAACTAATTCACAAGCAATTCGTGAATGATAAATTCTACTGTTACAACAAAAACGGTTTTACATAAAAGCAGATGCTGCAGTTTAAATTTCTATGCTAATACATATAAAAAGATCAATGCTGTTGAATTTACATGCTAAATGTATTGTCAAACTGACATTCTACAAATGCGATAGTTATAAGGACAGGTTTTCTTGCTTTCTTTAGGTATCGAAACTCTTGCCATAATAGTATGCACTTATAAATATGGATGTAGATTATAGAATGCAGGAGACAAGACCAACCCATGTCTGTTACAGTAGGTATCCGATTTACATTAGACAGGTATTTAATACATACGGCTAAAGAAATAAATGATAAAGGAAAGGCATTTATTGTTTCGTATTTTAAGTATGTTGTTTTTATAATCTATGAAAGTGTACTATGAGAAAATTTACAAATATACGCAAGATAAGCAGCCATCTCAAGATTTCTCAATGACAGATGAACTGGTAAGGATAAAGAATATGTCAAGCAAGTGCAATTGTTATCGCAGTTATAGTCTGTAGCCTCAAGTCGTGCAGCGTATAAAATGCATCCAAGAAGTACAATTTAAATTGCAGTTGTAAATGAACAGACAGAAGACACTTATCTGCACAGAGACACATTCATTTCCTAAATGCATTAATGAACAATGACACATCCTATTGCAGTCGAATGAAATGCTTATTGGATAGAATTCTGCAAAATAACTGTGAAAGTTCAAGAAACAGATAAACTGTAAATGGAGTCAGTTTGGAAATGTAGCCAGTTTGGAAATGTAGCACAAGGTGTGCTGTAACGATAACGATGTATATTTCATGTCGGTTTGTGAACGTGCCATGAAAAGTTTCAAATTAGGGAATAATATCTCATTTACCTAGTGACTGTAGTGACTGTGGTCAGGAAGGACACAATGTCTAAGTTGAGGCAGGTCACGTACTTCGTTCTTCATTCTATGAAAAGTGATCTATAGAAGCTCTGATGTAGCAATTACAGTGGGTTCATAAACTAATAAAATAACTTTCATTTATTTGTTCAGTGTTTTGGTTTAAGCAAAACATACCAAATCGAATAGTATCTCGCAAAATATATTTTCTTCTTTCACACCACCTTATTAGAATTTTATTATCAATTGTATAGGTAATACGAATTACTAATTTATGAGGGGTTGTTAAACTTTAAACGACGATTGTAAATAGTATGCATTTTTGGCTAGAATTTTGAATACCACTCCTGCAGAGATTAAATTTTTAATCATTGGCTTTCTGCTCGGTCGGTTTGTGGCGTTTTTGTATAATACAAAATCTCAATTGAATTGAACTTTCTCATTATCTACTAGACCTTCAGACCAAAAGGCTAACTATTCTACTACACTTATCATATAATAGATGTTGCTACAGATAGACTTCATTATTAAATAGAAATAGAATGTGACACTGACACACGTAAATTATGGGTTCGTTTACATTCACATTAAAGAAGTAAATTATTGCATACAATAATTTCATGGTTTTACAATTCTAATACCTACACCTAAATTCCTAACGCCGCACCAATTACAGAACACGTGAAATTAGTGAATCAAATAGAAAATCTTTCAATACACGTATTTAAAGTAGATACTGCTGATTGAAAATCAATTTTCGGTTTATTTGTTTCAGCCTTTGCAGCATATATTTAGATAACTTGTATAAATAACTGACTTGTAGCTCCTGAGTTGTAGTTTAAAAAACTAAGTATCATTTGTATTTTTAGGTTATCATTGCATTGCTCCTCAGACTATTTGATAGTTCATTGTCTTGTACAAGAGAACAGGAAAACATTGTCTGAAATGACGTTAGGAACTGTGGCAAAGCTGCTTCGACTGATATGGGTTCCTCTAATTCTGAAGACAATGAAGTGACTCCTTTATCTTGAATTCCACAAGGAATGATGTGATCAAACCAAGCCAAGTCTACATCGCAATTTAATGCTAAACCGTGAGTCGTCACATATCTTTTACAATGAACTCCTGCAAAATTAAAAACACAGTTCAAGTACGATCTAAAATAGTTTTTCAGAAATTTCAACTCATGCAAATAAACTGCTTATATTACCTATTGCACAAATTTTATTCCCATTAACCCAAGCACCAGTGTGAGATGCACTTTCCGTATTTGGTTCTGCAGGTACACCCAACATCCGACAAGTATGAATCGCAGTATCTTCCATTGTTTCCACATACTTCCTTAATGTCATGCGACCGAAGTTAAAAAGATTGATGATTGGATAAGCAACTAATTGTCCAGGTCCATGGAAAGTAGTAAGTCCTCCTCTGTTTGTATGAATAACTTCCGCTCCAAGTTTAGTTAATTTTTCTAACGTATTCGGTTCTAAAACTTCTCTCAGTCCAAAAGTATAAACTATACCAACAGGCAAACAAATAATCACAGGAAAATTGAAACACATTAATACTATCAAGATAAAAAATTGGGGTAATTAATCAAATTATTTTATAGTATTTATTAGATTAATTAGATATATTATATATTATTTTCAAGCTTCACCTGGGTCATGTTGGACAATAAGTAGAAAGTGTTTGTGACTGTCTTTTTGCGGTTCGATACATTCTTTCTCTAATAATTTCTGAATTCTTAACGCTGGAGTGTAACCCATACGTCCCAAATTTACAACTTTTACTACGTGTTTAAACGCTGTCATATTTTCAATTTTCTGTATGAGTCTGAGGAAAAAGCATCAATTAATATATTAGTTCCACATACAACAAACACAGTTTTTATAACTTCAAAAAAAAGTAATAGATTCGTAACATTTTTAACTTTAAATTTATACTCTGCAGTTTGATCAGACTTAATTAAGAAACCTGTAACGTAAATTAAATACAAATTGTTTCCTCAGTCTTCAGTTCGATTTATGTATGTATTTATTTATTATTTAGATTAAAGATGAGATTGTTTTAAATGTTTTCTGTCAAATAATATTTCTCAAATTCTCATGTGGCTGCTACAAGTCGGCATAAGTTCATACAGCCGAAGCTGGAAATAGCGGCAAGTAATTGCAGTGTTCAGTCGTTGTGTTACGCTAAACATGCTGTTCATTATTTTATGCTTCACCATAATTCCGAGATCCACGTGTTTGTTATACTGTACCTGTAATTTTATGTAGTTTATCTAGATTTCAGGTGTAAATTATAGCGTTTTTCGTAATTAACAGTTTTGCTGAAAGTAAAAAGGTAAAGCACAGTTTTTAATTGGTTTACAACTTTTGACTTTGCCAGTTTATGAGAAAGTTAACCCAACTCTTGACAGCAGGCCAAGTCAACACAATTGAGTTTTATAAATATTATAAATCACAAAAACGTGTATTTTGTATTTCTTTGAATTTTAAACAATCTGAACATCTTTTCTATAATATTCTTTATGAGTTTTTGCTGGTTTATCATTTATAATTTAGCCCATTAGGCCAATTAAAGAATAATTGAGGTAAATAAATGTAAACAACGCAAAATGTGCATAATTGTCAGTAGATCAAAATTACTTGCTTACTAATATATAATTAACCTGTTTAATATCTTTTCAGTTGTTTGGAGAATGGTATTTTTCACTTGCAACGCGTGCGGTACCTCTCTTAAAAAGGCCCAAGTGGAGAAGCACCGATTCCAATGTAGGAATCCTTCAACAACATACTGTTGTGTGGACTGCCTCAAAGATTTTAGGTATATATTTTATGTGGTATATATTTTTCAATAATTTGTTTGATAAATTATGGTTAGAAAATGCAAATCATCATTTGGCTCATTTGATTTATTTTAGATACACCTACATCTGTTATTTCATTTCTGTTTTGGGGCATAGTTTATTTATCAATGTTTTTGTTTTTGTCTTATCTTTGGTTAGTTAATTTGATTGTAACTGTTGTAATATTGTATTTATTTTAGTGGTGAAGACTACAAAGATCACACTAAATGTATAACGGAGGAACAGAAATATTCGGGTGTAGGATGGAAGCCACCTGCGGGTTTCCAGAAAGGAGAAAAGAAGCAACAAGCTTGGGTCGAGACTGTCCAAAATGTACTGTCGGATCCTAAGTCTAGGTTGGATCCTATGTCTCGTAAATTACTCCAATGTATTTCAAGACATGACAATATTCCAAGGAAGAAGCCCAAGTTTATGGTAATTGACACTGTTTATTCCCAATCGTTGTATAAAATATAATACACAGTATTTTTTATTTATGCCATACAGTCATTTAATTTTTGTACTTTCGTTATGTAGAATTTCATTCGTAATATCACAAAAAATTCTTTCGACAATGCGACAATTGATAGAGTCTGGGTATTATTGGAAGCTCAGTGGAAACCAGCACCGAAAATTGAACCAGATGAATCAAAACAATTACAGGAAGAAGTAAAGAATATTGAGGAAGAAGTAAATAATGGCAAGGAAGAAAATACAATTGAAGAGGAAAGTTCTGATAAAAAGCGTAAATCAAAGAAAAATAAGAAAAAAGCTAGAGACGAAGATGTCGAAAAAGAACAAACGATTAAAATCGAAATTGCAATTGTAGGGGATAATTTGATTGAGGAAGAAAATTCAGATAAAAAACGTAAATCGAAGAAAAAGAAGCGAAAATTGCAAGATGAGGACGGCGAAGAAGTAGAAAAGAATGAGGTCGAGAACATAATTTCTAATGAGAATGGGATCGAGGAAGACAATTCAGAAACAAAACGCAAATCGAAGAAAAAGAAGAGAAAGTTGAGAGATGATGACGGTGATAAAGGAGAAAATATTGAGGTGGAAAGAACAATTGCTGAAGAAAATGTGGTCGAGGAAGACAATTCAGCAAAAAAACGCAAATCCAAGAAAAAAAAGTTACATTAATGCAAAATGTTTTTATTAATTCTTATAGGCGTACAAACGATAACACAATTTTGACCATTATACATTATTAGCGGTTTATATAAGTGAATTAATTATTATTAACATTACAATACAAATGTATCTTAAGTTCTTAATATATTAATACCAGTTTGTAAAACAATTTTTTGTGCTTTTTTGTTACTTTACATTCAGTCCTCCTCCGATAAGTTCCTCACACAATTTGTTCAGCTCCATGTTCTCCTTTTGCTTTTGTTCAAGATTTTGGCCAAGAGTCTCGAAAGCCATTTCAGTTTTTCGAATCATGGCTCTCAATTTTAAGTTTTCAGACTGCAATCCTGAGCACTTTGATTCATAATCTTTCATCATGCTGCAAACAAATTATTTGTTTAATGTTGCATATATGGATCAAGGATCATATTCACAATATATACAAATCTGTCAAAAAACTTAACTCTGTCCCAATAAAAATTTAAAGAAATTAAACTTTAAAATTGCAACTTACATTTCCAAGCGCAACTGACTTTCCTCTTTTAACCCTTCTAATTTTTTCTCCTTGTGAGCCAATTTCACAACCATTTCTTCATCTCGTTGTTTCAAGATATCTTCATTCTTGCGGAAGTTTTCCATTGTGCCTTTCACTCTTTCGTATTTTCTAATATATAGATCAAACAAATTAAGTAAATACCTATGTATACTACGTAATATTATATAAGTTGAAATAAAATATTTAATCGTACTGATGTAGAAGGGAGAATGCATCCTCAACGTGTTTTAAATCCTCTAAAGCTTGGTCTCGACATTGTTTATGCAACTTGATATCTTCGTGAGCCTCAGCCAACTTAGATTTAAGCTCATCATTCTGTCCTACATACGAAGTCATGGTTTTCTCATACTCTCCAAGCACTCTCCTATAAAAAATACATTTACTTAATCATTAACAATTATTGCTTTAAAATAAATTCAAAATCACAAATATAACATTGGCAATTATTACTTGGTAGAAAAATCCATCATGTAATAATATCAGATTATTTCCATTCAAATTTCACATAAAATCACTGCTATGAATTGATAATTCCGCAAAGATAAACCCTCTCCCAAGTTAAGTACCACTGCTCTAATAATATGTATTTATGTATCTATTCCCAGTTAAATACAACAGCCATATGGAGCTAGTAATGTCGAAAAATAATCACATGTGTGTACACATAATTTTATTTATATATCACACGTTTGCCACACCAAAAACACCAACTTACTAATAAGACAGTTTTTCAGGCGTTATGCACGGCAGGACTTAAGGACTATTAACGATGTAAACCCTTGGCACGCACAATACATCAATTTAAGCACATTTCGTGACAATTCTAAAAAATGTTTTACTCTGCACGTACGAAGTGTATAACATACAGAGCACACAATATTTTTATGCATAATATGTATTCATTCTTCATTATCAACTCCATGTTACGTTACACATTGCCAATGATTTCATATCCATTCAACCCACTGACTGCCCACACAGAAAAACACGAAAATCATGCCTTAGGCAAATCCTGTATTGCATGTTGCATGCATGGCTCACTATATTAAGAACGATTAAGGACAGGTTGCTTTGTTTGGGATGGTCCCTATAAGGACATGAACAATTCTTAAATTTTCGGACTAGCTCCATGCCTGACTTTAAGAAAATCATATACAAAATCATTAAACCACGATAACTATCTGGATAGGGAGCAGTAGTCATGTCATGAGATTAATCAATAATCACAAAAGGGAGAAATCGGAAATCTAAATACCAGAATTACGCTCATACATTTAGAGAATATCATCTCCTCATACAAATAAACCATTAGGAGTTAACACCTTTGGCATACCTAAATCGATCTATATATGCACTACCTATACAGGATATTAGCTCTCAATTGATATCCCCTAACGTGATTAATGGAAAAGATAAACTGGTGACCCCGAATAGCGGTAGAACCTTATCTCATGAATGACCCAAATCATTCAGTATTAAAGTGTTTAAAAGTGATATGATTTAAAATATCCCTTTAAAAAATTGCACACACAATATGTATTTCTATGCAAAAAATGAATAATAATAAAATTCAAATACTGAAGCAATAAAATTAACAATGCTAACGACACATAACAAAAAGGTTTGGTGGAAATGGTAAGTTAGGACTTACTTCCATCTGTAATAACAACAATGTGTATACAAATATAATTACTTGTAACTATTTATTTTATGAGAAATTTTTTGTTATTTTTGGACTCACACCGTGTAGCAAGTATTTTTTCAAAGTATGTCAATTTCCGTTGAAATATTTGTTTTGGAAATGCGCTTTGAGGAGAAAATTTTGTACACATTCAACATGAAAAACCATTACTCATCAAAGGAGCAACAAAATTAAACTCTATTGAAGTGTACAATGGTTTATTGCAGCATGTAAATGTCAGGTTTACTCCTTAGACAGGATTAACCACCGATTCGAAAAGTTAAATCTGATACACGGTTTTCGGGTAAAATTTGCGGTCACACTTATTTAACACCACCCTCATGTGAGAAACCTTGGATCTGCCACCGATTATTATTATTCCTTAATAATTAAGAACTAAACATGGCTAATAACTATGTTACCAATCATTTGATATTACTTTTCGCAATGTACTTTAATATTACTTTACTTAACTTTATTTTAATAAATGTTAGCTTACTGCATGTTTAAAATTGAAGCGTTCTGTTCATCTTGCTTGACAGGACACGAGTTGGTTTCAGATACCTTGTGATGTGTTTCAATCACAGAATGCGGTTGAGTTCCTTTGTCACTGGATACACTTGTCGGACGTGAGTTGGTTTCAGAGGTCTTGTGATGTATTTCAATCACAGAGTTCGGTTGAGTCCCTTTGTCACTGGATACACTTGTCGGACGTGAGTTGGTTTCAGATTCATTGAGATTTAGTTCAATCTCAGAATTTTGCTCAGCTTCTTTGTCTCTGGAAACATTTGACGGGGGTGAATCGGTTTCAGATTCGTTGAGATGTTTCTCAATATCCGAGTATTCCGAAGATTCGTTGTGATTCGAAATATTGAGAGGAATTGGGATGGGTTCCGATTTATTATATTGTATTTCAATTTCAGAATTTTGTTTCACTTCCTTGTCACTGGAAACGCAGACAGGACTTGTATGCACCAATGGGTCGAATATTTGGAAGACTGACTCTCTAGTCCATTTGCTGACAGGTTCGGATCCAGTTCCACAGGTAACAAGTAAATCCCACTCGGTTTTGTCTTCCGTACCACTCAGCACTGTAACACATAACGTTATTACGCTTTATCATCATTTACTCGAATGGAATCAACAAATGCGCAGTTAACAGTTTTTCATATGATCATAACATTATTAATTAAAACTCGTACTAAGCATGAATAGCAAACTTACCATCCGAAGACATAAACTTCTCTTCCACTTGATTGTTGTTACTATATGGAATGGCAAACACCCCCGTTTCCAAAGCAGGAGAATTATCGCCTTGTTCTAAATGACCGCTGATGTCCATTTTTCTGTAATAAAATTGAGTTTACAATTACTTGATTCTATTATGTTGCGTCAGTTATAATGCCTGTGAGATTGTGTACGTTATTGTGCGAATGTTTACATTAATCTCTTGCTTTGTTTAATTATTTATTTGTACTTTGACAATGAATTAAGTCTTTTGGCAGCAAAAATCGTAGCCTCATAGTTCGCAATAATGAGTCTTTTGATAATGTAAAACTAATAACGAAAATTCAACTGACAAATGACAACAAACCAAGAATTGCTATTTTGTGTAGATAAGTGCCTTAAGTATGCACTTGTTACTTTTTCAACATACTATTTTAACTGTTCTACTTTCTCTCTACATTTATAAAGTTGTCCATTGTGTCTTTCACTCTTTCCTACCTTCTGTTATATTGATCAAACGAATATAAGTAAATGCCAATGCATACTGCATAATATTATAAGTTGCAATAAAATATTTAACCGTACTGCTGGATAGGGGAGAATGCATCCTCAACGTTCTCTAAATGTTGCTGTCGAATTTGTTCATTCATCGTGACATCTTCTTGACCCTCAGTCAAATTTGTTTCAAGCTCATCATTTTGTTCCACATGCGAACTCATTGTTTTTTCATACTCTCCTAGTGCTTTCCTATAAAAAAATACATATTTGATTTTCTTAATCATTAACAATTATTACTTTAAAATAAATTAAAAATCACAAATAACATGTTGATTATTAATTGGCATACAAATCCATCATGTAATAATATTAGATTATTTCCATTTAAATTTCACATAAAATCACTAGTATCGAAAAAGATTGTTTTTGTTGTGACTCCGAGTCTCAATTTTGTTATTTTGAGTCTACTGTGTGCATTCGACCCATATTCGGCGCTAATTTGGTTCGGATGACGCTGTTAGGAGCTATTCAATCTGTTAAATATTTGTATTCATTCATAATGCGTATTTTTTCTTTATTATCATGTTACTTTATACGTTACACATTGCCACTCCCATTCAACCCACAGACTGCCCACACAGAAAAACTCGAAAACCTTGCCTTAAAGAAATCCTGCCTTGCATGTTTAATTTAAGTAGCTTTATAGCTACATTTTATCATATCAGCTATGCTTCCCATCGAAATTCAATGGGAAAGCAGGGCTCATCCCCAATAGGACTCCTCACAATAGATACCCCGTATTATTCACCGAGCCGGGTAGCGTCATATAACTCATTGGTTACTACTACCTAAGTACTAAAATATAATGCTTTTACTATTACCTACATTTAATATTCATTCAACCCACTGGCCACTGACTGCCCACACAGAAAAGCACAATCACCATGCCTTAGGCATATCCTATGTAAACCCTATGTCTTTCATGGTCCATTAATAAGAGTGCATTAAAGGAGATTGTTTAGTGTATGATGGAAGAAAATCATCTTCACACTTCTTACATTTTCGGACTAATGTTATCCTTGAGTGAAAGATAACAGTGTAAACCTGCAACCCTTGTTCACGAATGTTCATAATATTAGTCTCAAGTGTGTAAAATCTGGTAGGTTATTTAAAAATATTAATTATTAACAGTTGCTGATCAATGATCAGGCATGAGTTCAAATCCCATCTCTTCGCCCCGTGAAATCTGAATTGACAATAGATAAAAGAATCCGATGATTACAACAAATCTGAAATAGCACAGTTGCTGTTTTGGTAAGAACCTGGACAACGAAGGGCGAGGTAAGCAATTTCGATTTAGTAAATATTTACACTGCTGGCATTTAACATTTCATGACCAATAATTCACACATTGGGGCAAAATTGATATAGACCTACATGTAGTACTAACATGACTAACGTAAGAGGTAAAATGGTGACCCTGAATAGCGGTAGCAGCTTATCTCATGACGTGACCTAAATCTACATCATTCAGTTAATTCAGTATTTTGAAGCATTTTGAAAGTAATATGATTTAAAGTATCATTTACGGAATCTGCTCCTTTAAAGAGAAAATAATCCTTTAAAAAGTGGACACAAAATATGTATAAGCAAGAAATTAATCCTAATAAATACTGAAGAAATCTACGTTAATAAAGTTAACAATGCCTACGACACTAGACACAAAAGTTTGATGGAAATTGCAAATTAGGATATTTGCTTTCATCTGTAATAAAGAACAATGAGTATAACTCTTAGCTACTTATTTTACGGATTTTGTTTTTTTGTTATTTTGGGACTTCAAAATAATAATTTTGGACCGTAATAATAAGAATTTTTTGCCAATTTCCATCAAAATACTTTTTCGGGGAATGCGCTTTGAAGAGTAAAGAACATTTATATACATTCAACATAAAAAACATAACTCTTGAAATGAGTTAAAGTTAAACAAATTAAACCCTATTGAAGTGTACAATGGTTTATTACAGAATGTAAATGTCAGCTTTACTCCTTAGACAGGATTAACCACCCAGTCCAAAATTTGAATTGGACACACGGTTTGACAGTTGAGAAAGTGAGTCAGATTTGATGTGACACTTATTTAAACCCAACCTCCTTGACTTAAGCATTGATATAAATGTTATCAATCATTTGATATTACTTTGACAATGAAACTTTAATATTACTTTACTTACTGCATGTTTAAATTTGAAGCGTCCTCTTGTTCATCTAGTGAGTTATTTGCAGATTCTTTGCGATGTATTTCAATCACAGCCTTTTGTTGAGCTTCCTTGACCCTGGCAACATTTACAGGACTTTCATGCACTAAGGGGTCAAAAATTTGGAACAATGACTCTCTATTCCACTTGCTGACAGGTTCGGATCCAGTTCCACAGGTTACGAGTATATCCCACTCGGTTTTGTCTACCGTACCACTTAGAACTGAAACACACAACACATTATTATGCTTTATCATCATTTACTCGAATGGAATCAACAAAGTCTTGCGCAGTTAACTGTTTTTCATATGATCGTCACATTAATTATTAATTAAAACTCATGCTAAACATGAATAGCAAACTTACCGTCGGAAGACATAAACTTCTCTTCCACTTGATTGTTGTTACTATATGGAATGGCAAACACCCCCGTTTCCAAAGCAGGAGAATTATCGCCTTTTTCTAAGTGACCGTTGTGGTCCATTTTTCTGTAATAAAATTGAGCTCACAATTCACAATTACTTGATTCTATTATGTTGTGTCAGTTATAATGCCTGTGAGATTGTGTACGTTATTGTGCGAATGTTTACAATAATCTCTTGCTTTGTTTAATTATTTATTTGTACTTTGACAATGAATTAAGTCTTTTGGCAGCAAAAATCGAGTTACCCTCTACACTTCGTATCAATGAGCCGGTAGAGAATGTAAAACTAATAACGACAACTTCAACTGACAAAACAACGACAAACCAAGGATAGCTATTTTGCCTAGATAAGTGCCTTAGGCACCGACTTGTTACTTCTTCTACATACTATTATTACTGTTCTATTTCCTCTATGTACATCTATAATGTATAACAGCACACCAAACCACAAACCAGATAACGAGATACTAGATACCATCAGGCATCAAGGGAAGTCAGGTAGAAATATGATGGGATTATATTCAGCGGATGTAATCATCAGGCTGTATGTAAAACTTCCTAGACCGTATTAATATTAATTAAATGAACAATGTAACATGAAATAATTAGAGAACCATTGGATGGATTTGGGTGCAGTTAACTCCAAACGAAAGCTCACAGATTCGTTTTGCAAATCATACTTACCTAAATACACTATACTATTAGCGAAACATATTCAACCGAAAAAGATACGCTTAATAATATGTTTTAAGTCATTATATTAATATTTTAAAACCTTTCAGCTATAAATGAAAATCAAACTACGTGAAAAGTGTGATAGTAGAGACTAATAATTTTGTGCTCTTTCAATGAGCTCTACTTGTATAAAATACATCTAATTTCCTAATTATTTAGGTCATTTTTGCTTTTCATAATGCGGCCTAGACAGTTTTTTATACTACCTTATTTTCAATAGGTCTGCCAACATTTACACATGCTTTGGTCAATCACAGCACAAAATATTGATTAAAAGAGACGAATAGTAGAGGCAGATTCAAAGACGGTGTTCAAAATTTGCGGCCAGTAGTCTATTTTCAGCCAACATAAAAACATATTTGGTTCAACGACACTATTTTCATAACCCCTTTTTATAGAGTAAGTGTATAAAATATTATGATGTATCGGAAATCTTAATTAAGTGTTAAAGATGAGGATAAAAGTTCTATCATGTCTTTGCTGGCAATCGCCACTGAAACTGTACTTTTCTCTTATTCTCACATTCTCTTACTTATCTCTCTCAGTCTCAGTCAGTCTCATTGTCTCATCCTATTTATGATTCTAACTAAAAGATTACAAGTTTACACTCTATTCTATTCTGGCCTCTCTGGCCTTGCTCTAACTACTAATAAGCTAGCCAGAGCCTAATTAATTCAACACCTTACATGTATCCTGTATCGTGCACTTCATATCATGACTAATTTTTCTTTATGTAACTAACAATAGGTATAGTATATATTATGTTAACTATTTTAAGCAATAAAAAGAAGATAAAAACATTTTTCCTTCAATCTTTGTCATTTGTCGTCCAATTTTTTCTTATGATTTAAAATCGGAACGTTAAACATCGAATATTGAAAGTAAACGACGCAAATAACAAACGACATAATGTTAGCAGCAAAAACCCAAACAATTTATACTGTATAATCTAGTGAACTCTTCCATCGCTCTTTTACAAATGAAATTGCACGCTTGGGAGGTTCATTGATAGAGTACAAATTGCCCAATTAAAATAATGTTAATCTATTGACAATAAACTTAAAACATCTTTGTTTACAGATAACGCAAACAACAAACGTACAAGATTCAATATTGGCATCTTCCATTGGACAAAGAAGGAAGAAGCAACCAGCAACCTAATATACTCAATATCAAACATCCTCTACCCTACTACTCCTATCCTGCCTGTATCAAAAATGACAAATTGATTATTTCATTATCATTAATATGTTATATATTTTGATTGATACTTGAAGTTAACATGAACATAAAATGGTCTCCCGATTGGGGATTCCTTTCCGTGCTTCATTGTTGCAGAAATCGGACAAAATCATCAAGGAGATGTACAAATAGCTAAAGAGCTTATACAACTGGCTAAAGTAGGTTAAATATTATTTCTACTGTTGACTCTTGACTGTATGCATTCATATTTTTAAGTACTACGTACAAAATTCAAAAATAGAAGTAAAAAAACGATAAAATCAATTGTACCGGTCGGGGGTGTTTTCCGATGACTTAATGTCAATAAGGACGTCTCCGGCAGCAATGGCAGGAATAAAATCATTTATATCGATTAATGGCGGCTCGTCCTTTGGGGCCTGCATTTCCACCTCATCTGCTTCATCAAAACTAAATATCATTAGCTCCATGCTCACGTCCTTACCATTTAGCTTATTTGAATCCATTGACGCCATCCTGTCAAAGTTGTCACCACCAAAGACAATGTCCCCCGTCAGCTTCACCCGGAAAATTCACTTTGATTCCTCCAACAATCAGCAAAAATGTTGAAAATCAACACCCGGCAGTACGATCACAATTCAACGAAACGAACAATCAGCAAAATAAATTGTTGGCTGACCGACTCTCCGACTTTCCGACAGCTCACACACCGCTCAGACAACAATAAAGAAACCTACCAAGAAGTTTAATGAAAGAACGCATGCGCTCGCAGAACCATCGCAACAACAATGATATGAATTTGCTTTTCTGCAATTGCTGTACGCCCTACACCGTCTACGCTATTAACACTATCAGCTGTCTAAATCTGTACGGCTACTTTTCATATTTTCATTTCAATTGGAAATTCAATTGAATAGCAATAAAAAGGCTCAAAAAGCTGTATTTGTTTTACAGTATGCTTTGCAAATTTTTACATTTTTGAAAGTAGAGCAGCGAAAATGTGAATTATTCCATCCTAAAAAGCGTTTTTTATTAATACCAAATAATATTATGATAAACAGTCAACAAAATTATCTTCTAAATTAAAAGAGTAAATGGAAAAATTCTGCAGAGAGGCAGTGGATTATTTGGTTATTTTATTGTTGTTTCGAAACTGAAAGACCAATTATATTTTACGTATTGTGTGAAGAAATTGTGGCATGTAAATTGAGATTTTTATGTCAAACTTATTATAGTATGTAATATGTATTGAATATTGTTGTTTTATAGGAATGTGGAGCAAACTGTGTCAAATTTCAAAAGTCCAGTCTTCCGGACAGGTTTACAAAGACTGCTTTGGAGGCGCAATACGAAAGTGAAAACTCATTTGGTCAAACGTATGGAGAACACAGATCAAAATTGGAATTATCTGAAGAGGAATTTCATGAGCTTCAAAAGTTTGCTGAAATTACAGGGATTATGTTCACTGCCTCAGCAATGGATATCGTAAGTAAAGTATTCACTGTTGTTAATTTTTAACATTCGCATTCTGTCTTAAGTATTGTAATAAAGTAGCATATTATTATCGATGTACATATTTGTTACGTAGCTTTTTCAATCTGATAATCAAATAATTTGATCATTTATTATTTGCATGCTGTATTGCAGCCGTCAGCAGATTTCTTAATGAAAATGAAAGTCCCATTTATCAAAATTGGCTCTGGGGACACAAACAACCCTTTATTAATCGAACACGTTGCTAAAACTGGATACCCCATCGTATTTTCGACAGGTTGATATAAAGCCGTACAACTTAGGTTTCCTTCCTTTATTTAAACAGCAAAACAGCAAAAGAAACATACAATACAGATAGAAGTCATAAGTAAACTAAAAAAGGTTTCCGAGTAGGTTTTAAGTTCACTGCATAAGAATGATTATGTGATTATACAATTTACAATATCCGATGAGATAGCAAATAAGGGTCAGAAAGCTTGAAGAAGGTTCTCATGATTTTCTGTATACTTATACCAATAAATTTGCCTAGGCTATGATTCCCATGCAGATTGAATCAAGATTGTTCTCAGGTTGATATTAACATCATTTAATAAATAGTGCGGCGAACATAATGCCAAAAGCATTGTTATTCTGCAAGTAATAAAGTTAATGATGCAAAAACAGACAGTAACATAGTTTATAAGTTTTATTTCTTTTCAATTTTAACAATACAGTTCTGAAATAATGTTTCAAATTTAGTACTTTAATAGTAGGACGTATTGATGGCAATTATGACACGATCACTGATTATGATTACAAATACAACATTTATTAGTTTTATTAAATTAGAAAATTTCATTTCTCACACATTACAAATTATTTCGGACTGTAGTTGAACTAAATGTGTGAGTAATAAAAGTGACAATATTTTGCCATTTAAATTTTGTTTGAAAATGCTTGGCTTTGTCTGTTTATCAATGATATTAATTATGATCTCTTTTCAATTATTTGATTTTGTTTTGTGAAGGAATGCAAGATTTTGCTACTGTTCAGAAGAGTGTGCAATTGATTCGCAACTACCATAACAATTTAGCTGTTCTTCATTGCGTATCGTCCTATCCAACAGCTCCTAAAGATGTCAATCTTGCTATTATGGAGAAATATCGGAAAGAATTCGAAAATATTGTAATTGGTTATTCAGGACATGAAAAAGGCATCTTCATTTCAGTAGCAGCCGTTGCAAGAGGAGCAAAGGTATAAAACTATGATTTTGGTTACATGCTATAGTACCTACAATTCATTTTAACTTCATGGATTGTCTGTATTGAAAAACAATTTATTTGCAGATAATTGAGAGACATTTCACTAAAGATAATATGATGAAGGGAACCGACCACAAATGTTCTTTAAACCCTGACAATTTTAAAGTTATGGTAGAAGCTATTCGGGAAGTTGAAGCAGCAATTGGTGATCCAATTAAGGTTCGTTTGGGTTTGGAAAATTGTTATAGCTCATTAAAGAAGATAGCTCTCTTTTAAAATTCGTATGGCAACATTCTCTGCAGTTAGGCAACGAGGAAGCAAAATCTTAATGTTTAATTTTTATTTACAGTAAATTATTTTATTTCACAGAAAGTGCTACCTTGTGAAATACCGTGCCATGAGAAACTGGGAAAATCTATTGTGTCATCCAAGAAGCTTATGGCAAACGCCATAATCAAGAAAGAAGATGTTGCAATAAAAGTGTCTCATCCTCATGGAATTTATCCTCAGGACTTGGACAAAGTTGTTGGAGCAATGGTGAGAAAAGAAATACCAGACGACAGTCCAATATGCTTGTACCACATTCAGTAAGAAATTAAACAACGCTACAGCTTTACAGTTAAACATTCTGGTTTTAATTGACTTTAAATCACTTTTGGACAATGTTCATTAAGTTAGTAACACACGTCCGATTTTAAATAAAATTAATGCAGACGATTACATTATTACATTGTACAATATTGTATAACAGAACCTACAAATTATTATTGAAATTACTTTTACACAGAATAAATACACAACACTGAATTTGATTTTAATTCACTTCTGTATTTGTTACAATATGCATAATATCTGGTTATTATTACTGGTAGCGTTAATTTTTATTTTCAGATTTTTCTTGTTAACACGACGCGACATTTACCCGATTGTTGGAATATAATCCATTACACACGTATCGCAATTTCGCAATTATAAGAATTTATATTTATTACTAGGATAGTACACTGTTTTCCAAGTTTCGCTTAACAACCAGACACTTAACATTCGACACGACATTTAGTATTGTAATTCCAGATGCTTAATCGCTGAACGCCATGTATTTAATTAGTCAGCAAGCTTTGATTAATCCATGGTTTGCAAACGGAATCAACAACTTTTTAAATTAAGTTATGCAATTAGTGAACAACAATGTTCACATAACATTACTACTATCTTTGCTACAGTATCGACCGTTCTAAAAATAGTAAAAAACTATATGGAGACAATTAAGCACTAAATATTGTCTACGTATTAATTCTATTTACTTTTCGTTACAAACTGTCGACAAATAAATACCTTTCATTGCAGTTTCGAATATTATACTTCAGTTAGTAAGCCATATTATAGGCTGTGATGTGTAACAATGTCCAAGTTAAGAATGTAGTATTTATTAAATTAAACTAATATAGTTGAATTACGTTATTGTGGATCTGTATAACAATTCGACCGCAATTTTACAATGTACAGACTATATAGGTTGAGTTTATTGGCCAGTATCGTCATTTCATTAATTACCTTTAAGAATTAGAATAATCAGATTAAATTTAAAATCTTTGTCATTGTTGTGTTTTGAAAAGTGAAAGATATGCAGTGTTGTTTAGTAGCTTAGTATACATTCAGAGAAAAACACGTTTGTGGGATCGTTGAAATCATTTAAACACTAATAAAACTAAATATAAAACTATCAATTAATCGACTGAAAGGCATTTCCAGTTAATTTTTGTCCCTTAACATGGTAGCACACTTTATAATCGTTAAACGATGTTATACTTATATTTACAACATTTAAAGGTTTGTTCCATAATATTTACACTTCATTCATTTCACATTTATATCATTCATTTTTTACAATTCATTTTTTACTTTGAAAACAGAAAAATAAACTATAAACAACAATGTCTTTGTTAGTGAATTCCCTACTTTATTGCATTAGCAATTTGTCCGTACGTACAAATATTTATAAGGTCAGACTGCAAACGACAATTGATATATTTACTTCGATTCTTTGCTCGTGAGTTTTAAACCTTTGTTATTGTTTTAATACATTGATGACTTAAAGCGATATAGGGAATTGTGATTTAATCTCTATCAGGGGGTGATTGCCCATTAGCTTTCTTCTCTCTTATAAGTTAAAAAAATTCAAACATTAACATAACATAAATCAATTATTTTTGATCTCTTTAAACAAATGCAATTGTATAAAATGCAGTCTAATGTACATTTTTAAGCTTAAATTATTACAGTAAAGGTTAAAAGATGCTCTCTCATTGTTTAACTGCGCTTTCTACTCATAGGTTCTAAATACGTGTACATATTCTCACTAACAATAATGTTATAGTCATACATTTACAAATTTGGTAGAAAAGGAAGCCCTTGTGAAAACGTCATCACTATTTTATATTTGGTGGTTTGATGTAGATAATATTCTAATCGTGTTCTTAAATTGGGCTGCATAATTGCGACTTGTTAAAATAAATAAAAAACGTCAAAAAAGATTGTCTGACTACCGAACTGGTTAAAAGATAAATAGCATGATGCAATTACTTATCATGATTTTCATGATGTTAAGCTAATGACAAGTCAATTATTAAAGCATTCGCATGTTTTGAATCACTAAAAATTCCACCTTACAAGTTACGAAACGTGGTATACAGGTTAAGAATTGATTACATCGTCAAGTCTAATCCTAACTCTACCTGCCAAAAATATTCGAAGAGAATTAGGGAAAAAAACGTTCATTTCTTCGTACATCTCGAATCAGTTGATTAGATCAGAATAATGTCCAGGACAGCTTTGCCAGGAACAATGTTGATAGTTGACATTTGTATTTCAATAATCGTCAGTCGAAGAACTGACTTGTTGAAAATTCACTGTCCACAATCACTCCACTGAAGTTTTCAAAATTGAATTCACTATTGCACTGAATGATTGACGGGAACACTAATTGCCGTACGTTGAAGCCTTTTTGGTCGTTTTCGGGTAAATACTGCTGACTGGCACATTTTAACAATTCACTATTCACATTGTAGTTACTGTTTCTTCGATCAATAAATACAGTGGAACATGAAAGGGAAGACGGAATGAAAATGTCCATATGACCCTTCTATTACAGTGATTCACTCTTACAACAGTACTCACATAATTGTAATACAGTACAGTAGTGCTGTACATATATTCACTAAAACTTAAACTAAAGTTGAAAATACGTTGATCTTTGTTACCAATTATTGGTAGGTCAATTTATCACTTCCCCATTAATAAGCTCATCACATAATGCGCTAAGTTGGGCATTTTCTTTAGCTTTCTGTTCAACATCATTTTCCAGCGTACTAAGTTTCATTTCCATTTTACGAAATTGTGCTCGTAATCTGGCATTATCTGCTTCTGCTTCTCTTAATTTTGTTTCATAGTCTTGGTGCATTCTAAAAATTTAAAATTCATTATTATCTTGTGATTTTTTGTAGTGTGAGTTGTAACACCAGTAAAATGAAATACATAATAATGACTGTCTTAATGAATTTCAATTAGTAAGATGTAAGACCCAACAGCCTACTTACTTTTCCATGTTTTCTTGAACCTTTTCCCTCATTGTATCCAACTTCCTTTCTCGGTTTTCCACCTTTATCATCATATCTTGGTCTCTTCTCACAAGAATTTCTTCGTTTTTCTTCAAGTTTTCTAATAACGCCTTTGCGCGCTCGTACTTTCTAAAGGCACAACATTTATTTTATTCTGCCGCACCGTTTTAGAATCTAGACGTGTTAGAAAATAACGACAATAACAGCAATACGACTGACTTCACCCAAACATACCTGTGAACATCGGAAAAGGCACTTTCAACATTTCTTAAATCTTCAATTGCCTGGTCACGATCTTTCATTATAGATAGTTTTTCTTCATCTGCTCGTTCTATCTGGAGTTTCAAATCGTCAATTTGCTGAACATACAAAGCCAATGTTTTTTCATATTCTGCTAGTACCCGACTGCAATAAAATAAAACAAGTTTAAAATAATTGCAAAAGTTTATTCATTTAGATAGGACTACCAGTTATAACAAGTATACAGCTGGAAGACATTCCTAGCCGTTTTATTGCACAATTTAATTTAGCATGCTGAATAAATACCTGAAATTTTCACCGTCCTCAGTTTTATGCTTGGCCTGCTCTAAATTCTGTTGCAACTCGTTTATTAAATTTTCCTTTTCCTGTAATTGTTCCAAGTACTGTTCCTCTTGAGCAGCCAAAGCGTTCTGAAATCGTAAAAAAAAACATTCCAGACAATTTATTATTTATTCCTTACACAAAGTCTAATTGACAACAGCCACATATATTTCAGTGCAATTGGAATACAAATAATCAAATGAATTAAACGATTGAAAATATGTATTACCAAAGCTTCTGCATCTATGCCGTTCATGTCGATATAAATATTATTTGACAAGGAAGGTGACATAATGCAATTACGAGAATTCCCGATGTAGTCAACACAATCTTGTGTAGACTGTGAATCGCGATATTTGTTTGCTGCCAGGTGCTCTAATAATTTCTGGAATACAGAATATAAAAGTAAACAAAACCCGTCATACTACTAACAGCTACTAAACAGCGGAAACAGATGTTATACAACTATGAATATAAACAAACACCAACAACAATACACATGTCGATATCGATAATAATAATAACAAACAATAAAATATCAAAATAAAAATACAACATTCGCATTATAAAAAATCCCGGAGAGTATAATATAGTCTAGTAAGTCTAGCACAAAATGTTTGTAAATAATAGATGAGAAATGTACGAAAAAAAGGATTACCTTCGAATTCGGAGTCGCTGCTGCTGTTTTATTGGCACTATACTTTTCCGGGGTGGATTCTTCTTCGGATTGTTGTTGAAATGGTTGTGACCTGCCAGAAATCCAAGAACTCCCACCTCTGAATCAGGAGGAACACACCCAAAAATTATTCATCGACACAGAACTACATAGGTTTGTGTCTGTAGTAAAATACAAATTGTACTTCCACACACTACACTCAACTCAAAAGCAATTGATGCAATGCAATGCACGAATACACACTGACACACAAGACTCAACCTCGATACCCTACAGAACACAGCAAAACCACCGCAAGTAAAAGTTCACACTCAGACACAGGTAGCAGTCAATACTTTTACGATGTCAGTTTTGAGTTTCCTTCCACAGTATTCTATTGTAAGCAAAACACAACTAATAATTCGAAATTTTAAGATTTTTTTCTGGTCTGGTAAAGCAATTTTCAATATTATATTATGGCAGATTCGTTAATAAATTGGAAAAATGAAGATATTTTGTATTTTGCTTCTTGGATATTTAAATAAATAATAAATGCGATGAAGAATTGAAAATCATTGAACCAACGGTATATTGGCAAGCTATTGTCATTAAATATTGAATAGAATATGAAAGCAGTCTGTTGTGTCTACCTACTGTTCTGTCGGACTGTCAATTTGTGTCTGCTTGTTTTAAAATTTTAGTTGAAGTAGTTGTAGTAGAAGTAGAATCAAGTAAGCAACATAGAAATATTATAACGCACACAAACACAGCCTGCCTAATATATAAAAGACGGAAAGTGAGTAAATACACACAGAATAATATTATTATAGCTATATATATGATTGTATATATATCTTGGGATATTTTATACTTATCTATATACTAGAAAGCATTGCCCCTCTTCTTCTACATCAGACTTACAAGCATGCATTACTTCTTACTACAAGTTGTTTATATTTTATAACTGTTATCTTTGTTATTGTTAACCATCTTTATTACCTATTTAGTTTACTACTATTACAACGTTACCACTTTTATGTTTTTACCTTTCAAGTTTGACTAATTTCACATCTTTTGTATCATGCTTTTAATTAAGCTAAGTAATACGTGTGAATATACCTAAAAATTATCAGAATAACTTACTACGCATGCGCTGAAAACAAAGCTTTTCGTCATCTATAGACGTTCTTAACTTGCACTTTGTTACAATACTTAACTGGTTTTTTGCCAGTGTAAATTAAATTAAGTAATAATAACATAATATTATGGAATCATTTATTGTACGTTGTTAATCCAGAAAACATGAGAAATTTTAGAGCAGAGATGAAATTAAGATTGGATTTCATGAGAATTCATAAAAACAAAGAGCTGCTGTGAAATACCTTTTAGCAAGAAACATTCTAAAACTATATACGAAAATTACACTCACTTAAATACAATTCATGTAATAGGACAATATTATTACCCATATCAATTTGGTTTTTGTTTCTTTGCTTATCAATGAATTATTGACCTAATTTAGTTATTATAAGTCTCCATGGCACAATATTATTATGTCTCATGTAAAAGTTCATGATTGTAATATTTTATTTAGTACTATAGTGCATACTTTTCAGTTTCTAAATTGGTAATATTCATTAATATTCTATATAATTCCTATGGTAAGGGCTTTTGAACCTTTTTTGTAAATGTGTACTAATTATTTAGAATATAATTTGTACACGTACAGAAAAGGTTCAAAAGTCCTTATTTGCCAGTGAAATAAATCCTACTAGCCTTACTAAGAATAAGACTAGATAGATTGATGTGCTGGACATGGTGGACATAATAATAATTTATAGCGATATAGT
The DNA here is from genome assembly GCA_019776165.1 of Pogonognathellus flavescens. Taxonomy (NCBI): domain Eukaryota; kingdom Metazoa; phylum Arthropoda; class Collembola; order Entomobryomorpha; family Tomoceridae; genus Pogonognathellus; species Pogonognathellus flavescens. The sequence continues at coordinate 39,164 of JABASD010001383.1, forward strand.
AGGCGAAAGTTATTTCATTTGTATAAAATATTAAAACTGCCGTTTATTTATGACATTATAGCAATCTCTATACAAGCTGACGAATGTTTTGTTATATTTATAAATGGTTTATTGTTTACACTGTACAGAATGAACCACAAAAACAAACATGTATAGCAAGCAACGTGCATTAAAATGGTTTTCATAATGGGCAGCATAAAAGTCTGCAGGTAACATTTAGCAATGTGAATTCGTTTTAAATGAACTTGTACGATCCTTCTAAACACATTTTTGTTTCGTAGCCCATCGCAGTTATTTACAAGTACACATCATAACATTTGTTACAAGATTAGCCTCATGAAAGGAGTCTATGTCTGTGCTGTGTCATGTCATTAATTACTAGGAATATTACACACAAGAGTGTACTACAGATTCTCCATTGCAGCATGAAGTTGGAAGTGCATGGCTTTCTAAAGATACTAATAATGTTCTCGTATGAAAGTGAATAATGCCTAGACACACAATGTGCCTTGATAATGCACACCTTACAATTTATAATTGATGAAACGATTTGAAGATAGCAAGGTACAAAAGTACAATGTTCTATCTTCTAAATGTACAATCATACAAATAGCACATTAATGTTAAACTTTAAAGGTTTTACTACCTCATTATGCGAAAAGAATTCCCTTATGGAATATTAATGTTCTAATCACGATAATAGTTGTCTATTCTCTTTATAAATATATTATCGACACAGTCATGCATAGCTATAAAAAGATCTGTTGCTGCTATATACACACTCGAGACGAGACTCTCACAGTTACTAATCTCACTACTACAATCTTTTGGTCAAACATGAATGATCCATTTATATGTACCTTACTATTACCTTGCCAAACTTATGGTCGTACAAGGCAGTTTCCACTTTTAAATGCATCTCTTCCATCAACATTGTAAATTACTTGGTGCAATTTCAAGTACTAAATAAACTACAGTGTACTTGTAGAGTAAGGATTCTCAGGTATTTTGTATTATTACAATAAATGACTTTAAGTTCAGTTTTACTAATACAGGTTCAATGCAATATGCAAGTTAAGTGCTTTGAATTTTGAACTAAGCATTTGCACATTTATATACCACTTGTCTCAACTCAAACGCTCACAGTGTATAGAAAAGGCTATAGGTTTGTACTTTTATTACTAATAGTGTGAAAGAATAATAGTGCATAAAATGTAACAATGGGTATGGCAAAGCTATAAAGATCTGTTAGAGCTGTTTCTGCCACGACTAAGTGTGAGAAGAACGGAAAATTACAATAATAATATAATTCACGACCTTTAGAAACTATTGTCGATCTTAATCTTTATTTACTTCTGTCAGTCAGAGTAGCTGACTTCTGCATTGTTTTGTGTATTATGCTATTCATCATTCAATTTTATTGAGAAATTGCAAGAAACGCTTATAATTTATTTGATTTACTGTAAAATGTACAGGTAGTCTCATTTTTACTTGGATAATCACTTTTACTATTATACTTATTATACAGCTTATTCAAATAGCCATACATTGACGATATTTATTATTGAGGAAAAACTTTTAATCTATATATAATTATAATAATAATCAAGCATTTGAACAGTTTGAAGTGACTAACTGCGCTTTATCTTTATGAATTTATTGATAGACGATGCAGAAATGCATAATTGCATTTCATATTGTTAATGTCAATTTAAGTGTAAGTGTAATGATAATAATTATTGCAAAATTAAATGCTCGTCCACAGTAATAGGGTAGACAAGAACAGTAAAACTAAATTAGTATGTCGTAATCTGGTCATATAACGTATAGTGCCAAGACAGTTATCATGATTTATGAGTTGTAATAAAAGCACACATATAAGTCATAAGTCCCACACTACATTACCTGACATTGCGTTTGCAATGATGACCATCTACAAATCTTATATTATGCAGAAAAGGTGTGTTCTGTTGTCTTGAATTAAGCAGCTGAACTTTGCTTTGACAAGAAATTAACACACCTCAGTGAGAAAGAGGAAAGTTCGTTCAACCTCTTTTAAATCTATTGTCTTTCATCAACACAACTGACAGTTCTTCGTTTTAAAAACTAATAATGAATAAATATAACCACAAACAATTATATTTAAATAAACAATGCATAAAAGTGCAAAAAGTCTGACTATATGCATTGCTAACTAAATGTCAGGTAAAGTTAAGGCGGCCTTACCTACCTCCAAAAAAGATTCTTGTAAAAGGTGGTGTTTTGCATTTATGGAGGACGCATT
>JABASD010001384.1:0-41423 GCA_019776165.1 Pogonognathellus flavescens
ATTGGGCAAACATTATTCTTTTGAGGGGGCTTCTAATTGAGGGAGGCTTTTAATATGCCAAATTGAGTTTCCGGGGAGGCTACTATTAGAGGGAGGCTAGTAATAGGAGGGGAGGCTTCTAATAGGGGCAATACGGTATTCAAGGTACTGCCAGTAAAAGAAAAAGGCCGATTCTATTGGTTATTGATGTAGTCATTCATATGCAGCCTGGCTTCTTTTCGACTTTTTCATTTTTCACACGAGTACTAGCACCATTTCACAATTTTACCTTGGCCACCACCACCACTGCATAGTACATGGAGAACTCTCACACATATGCTCCAGTATAGAATGCAGGTAAATGTATACACTGCCCTCATGTGTGCTATGTATGTACGTAGTTACTTGTAATATTCTATTACATAGTACGTAATCGACACTTTACTCCGAACGTCATGTTTCACAGAATGTATTAACTTCGCTCTCCCAGTCTCAACGTCCAGGTAGTAGCAATGAGAAAAGTAAAATGTCCATGTTTGTATACTGTATAAGTACTTACGTAGTAAAGTAAAAGTAAAGGGTGGCCACACTCACTATCAGCTTGTCAGTTGTACTTGCATAGGTATATCTATTATATCTATGTGGCACGGATGGATAGTAGAATAGTTTTAAGGCCAAAAAACATACTGTGTACAGAGAGATACAGATACATGTACTGGTAGTAGCTCAGGAAGTCTCAGTGAGTAAAAGTAGACGAGTCTTCTTACATTATTTTATCAAAATGCTGCACATACGCTTATGGAGTATTAAGTTGTGGGCGGTTTTGTAAACTTGAGTTGAATTGAGAAGAATGAGTGAAGGTGAGACTTACATGAGAACATCCTCCGCGTTTCATAACATAACAGATAGCTGAAGGCTGGTTAGAAAGTCTACACCACACATCCAGCCACCAGGTGTGTGGTGTCTTACAATTCCAAATGCTTTCTCCGTATACATATATAGGGAGGAAGGTGGCAGATATAATTTTAACTCAACTTCCCTCGTATTTTACAATCTAATTGAATATTTCTTCATTTTTATTGCTCTTATATTCCACAATATTTCATACTACTTCTTAACTTTAGCTGATGTTCTCTGGAAATGTGAGTCTTACGTAGCTTCTTCCCTGTAAGACTCGCCTTCTTGGAAGTTATTATTAATAGGTGTATTTTTATTGCAAGTGTAGGAGTAATACCACAAGGGAACGCTTGTTGTATAAATAAACTTCGTACAATTTGCACCTTGGAATAATAAATGAAATGTCAAGAAAATTAAGACCTGTAATAACTTTAGGGAAGAAACTTATCTTTTCAATATTTTGTCCGCATGAACGATTCAACTAGATACTTTAATTGAGTAATATTGCGGAAACAAATAATGGTGAAGGAGTACTGTGCGCGTGTAGGTATCCACATTTAACAAAGGTGTTGTTCATAATTAGACAGGTACCTATTTATTATCCCAGGGTTTTACTTCTTTTAACTCAAGTTGACATTATTATCAATTACGTACATAGGTAGTAATTTAAAAGTAATTGTGAGTTACCGTCATAAATTAAGAAACTCACGTCATTTAAACGGGGCTGTGTTTTTACATAATGGAAAGTTTGCTTCTATTTATTACCTTTTTTACCGTAGCAAAACATCTTAACACGTGTTCACGTGTTATTGCTTCTACTTTCCAGAGGCTTTCAATAATCATTTTTGCTTACCCCCTTTAAATTATTATACCTACTTCCTACCTGGAGACAGCAATGGATTATGCTGTCAACGATTAGGAATGTATATTACATACAGTGTACATATACAGTGTTTGCTGTTATGTATATTATATTATTGCAGAAATTTGCTCAGCTTTCCCTATACCCCATACCTAGCTCAGATATTAAGTATTTAAGCAAATGAAGGCTTCAACTTGATAGGCAATTTCAGTACAACTCAACTAAGGTATTTAAAAGCAGTTACTAAATCACACATGCCGGGAACATATTTTGAAGCGAATATTCATAAAACTCATTAAATTAGGTTGCAATAATTGTACAGTAGCTGTTCCTAAACGTGTTGTCCTAAAGCAGAATGGAATCAGCTGAACTGAATCTACGAAGAATCCACTACGGGATTATACTGTGTAATAAACTCATAAAAGCAATTATTGACGAAAAAGAGGTAGAATAGGCTTTCATATCTTCTGCTGTGTATATCACCTTGACCTCATTATTAAGTTTCTGCATGTATAAGTATGTATATAAAGATTATGCCAATACTTACTTGTTATGCAAATACTCTCATTTTTATGGTTCATATAATGTGCAAAATTTAAGAAACTTATATACGAAATACTTTATAGCTCAAAGCTCACCTTTTCAGCGTTTAGCATAACGAACGTACGCTGAAGCATTCTTAACGAATAGCATAAAGATAAAGTCAGCATTAACATTATATATCATTTGATAAAAGAGCATTTATAATGCATGGATATACTTACGAACGACTGCGACTCAGCACTAACAAGATATTTTATATTATCCCATTAAATAAAACTTTGCCAACGAATTTCCTAACTAAATAGACTGGCTGTGCTACAGTTTTAGTTAAAAAGGCATCTGTCTCAAAAGAAACTTTTCTATCCTCCAACCTTTAAGACACTAGATGTGAAAACACTTAGGTATAAGTGCATGATACAAAACGGAGCCAAATGAACTTCAATTATTATTACTCCACAATTAGTTAATGAACTTATGTTCACTATTAATTAAACTAACCACAAGGTTGTTGCATGGTCATTCATGAGCATGACTCACGATGAAACGAAAAAATTTCATTTACTAAATGAAATTTTACCGTCCCAAGAGAATTTCCTGTTGTTAAGCAATAAGAGATACTGATCGGCCCATCGAATTATCAACTCTAAGGGACAGTATCTCAGTTACAATTTACAATGTGGAAATTTGGCTGTCACCATATACATAGTACTTTGAGAGCCCTGCTTAAGCTATGATTGGATTACTAACACTAACACCTTTTGATTGAGCTGTTTTTATTTGCATAAGATAAATTTAAGATCACGTGCAAACAAACGAAGCCAGAAATCTGACACAAGTATCGAAATGCGGTTGCTGGTTAGCAAAAATTTAGAATGTGGCAGTACGAATAAGTAACCTTTACTATGTTGTGTTTAACTGTGTGTGTGTATATACAAATCCAGTATTTTGTATTGCATTAAGTATTCTGGCGACCTCGTCGTGAGCTAGTGACACCGTAAAGAAATCCATTATTAATAAAGACAACGACATGGCGGATCGGAATTGGGAAATTCAGAGAACATCGATTGCCATTTAAGTTTAAATTCTATAGCTTTCAGTTTCTGTGTTTCTAGTTTCTAGCTTTCTCAATAATTTTGGCGACACAGCAGGAGCGACTCATGTTGTGTATTTACATACGACATTATATAGAATAACAGGCGAGTGTATACAAAACAGTTCCTCGCCTCGTACTTAGAAGCTTTATTTACTAACAACTGAACAGAAAGCAATAAAGAGCTAAATGTCAAACCATCAGGTTCAATTCATGACTCACATACACATCAAACTCGGTACAAACGCGAAGAAAACGCAAAAATTCTATTAGTAAAGTATCCTGCAAAAGTAATGCTGCTTACTCTTACTTAGTAAAATGTACTACTACTGCAACAATTCAACAATGCAAATGGAATCAACAATGATTTTATTCGTATTTTTAATTGTTAGAACAAATGCATAAAAATTTGGTCAAAATGGACATTTTTACTTACTTTGTATAAGTCTAAGGAATTGTCAACAGAGATGACATGTTGATGTACGGTGGAACAAAAATATTTTTGATTTATAAATGTAAATCCTTCGAAAGTAGGCAAAGTACGTATATAGTTATGGGAAATTCAGCTGGTGTTTCGTATTCTGATTTTGTGAGCAATTAAAAACTGGAGGGCAGGCCAGCAATTAATTGAAACTTTCAAATTGCGTCTGTATACTTTTTTGGAATATTCTTTTCTGTTTATAAACGTTTACTGATATATAACCATTCATCATGTGTGTAATAAACTGAACATTTCGTAGCTTTTCTTGAAGAGTTCATTTCATACACTGTGATTTCGTACGCACCTACTGAAATTAAGCTGTGAGGAGTGCTATGCCGGTGGAGTGGTGTCTGACAAAGAAGCTTTATAATGTACAATATAAGTTTATAATTCTCGAAATCGTTTTCGTAAAGCTGCCGAAGGTGGTAGTGATATTTTGCGATTTTAAAACTTTCTTAAATACATGTAAATCAAATCTGTCTTATTCGAATCGTCATTCATATAATCGTCATAATTTTTATATATGAATATCTATAGAGGTACATATATATTGTATTGTAGTTTTTAGGTTAATTATTTCATTATATTATATGTATGCAAGTATTTTTTAGCTACATTGTAATTTCGAGACGAAATGGCGAAAAAGATTTCCATCCCAATCCAGTCAAGTCGTAAGAAGTGGATGATCAGTGAGAGATGAGGTAATCAGTTCCATTCATTCCTGAATTAAATCGGCATCCTTATATTTGTTATTTATCATTAGGTCTGTAGTTGGCGAGAAGAAGATTTGTAAATGTTTTCCGCAGTATCCAGCAACCGGCAAAGGTTCTACGATCTACGAACGAGAGCGACTCGACGACCGAGTATATTCCATGACGTTGTAGCATGATTAGGTTACGAATGACGATACAAACTACAATCGAAATAATAACATGAACTTCTACTCTCAAAGAAGTTGTAATGAATTTCGATGATGATTATGCATATTGTAATTTCCATACCCATCATCAGACATGGTCGAGGTAATGCCCATGGAAATGCTTGGCGTCCGCCTGGATAAACTAGGACTCTTTTGCGAAAAATTTTGCTTAATGGACAATAGATTTTTCTTATTGAAAATCTTTCCTCTCCGTCTTTTCTTGCCGGAATCTTTTCTAGGTAGGAACTTTTTCCTCATTTTTTTCTTAACGACAGGTGGAACGCGTTCGATTCCATTGGCACCGACTCCATTCTTGTGCGGGCTGCCACCACTACTGCCACTTTCTTCGTCTGATTTTCTGGGGCGCTTTCGCCGTCCTATGAGGCCAACTCTATAGAATAAATAAGTGAAAACACCGGAAGCGATGACCAAAGGTATTAAAGAATAGAAAATCTTTCGTATGGCACCAGCTTTGTCCACCTCGGTCATAACGAAAGTTCTGTTCGACAAGGAAATATAACACTCAAAGGTCGACGGGGATGGTCCAACTTGACCGTACGTGTTTTGAAAGTCTGTGCAGAGAGTATCGTACGGATAAACGCATCCTTGAGGATTTGGAATGAGCGCCCCGATCCCCATGGTCTGCCGCATCACAGAAACATTCCTATTCAACCCTCCTTTCAGATATATCAACTCCACAGTATTCAGTATCTGACTCATCATCGCCACCAGGGTGGCATTCAAGTCCCGGACATACGTTAAATTGTCCAGATTAAACTCCTGTTCTTTTGTAAACGGAAGAATTGGTTGAAATAAAGAATTGGTTGAGGCGCTTGGAATCTGAGAACTATTCAGCGGATTGTACTGTGGCGGTTTTCCACCAGCGGCAGTACTCTCCTCATTGGCACGATCAGTTGTAGTTGGGTTCAGGAAAGGGTCACCTTTTTTCATGTAGACAACTATTATATGATAACATGAGTAAATGTCGGCAGTGCATCCCTCCCGGCAAGACGTCCATGTACAGTTCGAAAGACCTGTCAGATATTTGCTGTACACAGTTTGACACCAGCCCTCTTCGTAGGAAGTCACCAGCGTGTCAATCGCTGGGTCCAGCATCACTGGACAGACCACCACCACCCCGAGGATGCTTATGGCAGCCAATGCACTACACAATTGCACTTCACAATTTGCCAGAAACCAAACACATAACTTCTTCCCAGCCCCCATATCTAAAACTAGGTCCACTCGGAGGAAAGTCCACCTGCTAACCTTTGTCTTTCATTTCGTATAACATTATTCGTTCTTATTTACAGAATTACAGGCTACAGCACGAAATTCAGACTTCTTTTCAGTGGATTTGCAAATGTTGATTCTCAGTTTTCAACATTTGGCTAAATGTTTTCTCACTTTACGGGTAAGTGGGCAAGTTTTTCTTTTACTCGGGGTCAAATGAAAAGATTTTTCTCGGAGTGTGGCAGAAAAATGCATTTTGATTTGCCTTAACTGTGTGTTTTCCCTGGATAGGTATCGTTTGCTTGGTTGGTTACGTTTTCTTTCCCTTGGGATTATTTTTAGCTATGCAGACGACGTCGTCGTCTTCTTCGTCGTATGATACGATGACAACATCTGTTTTTTCTTATATATTTACTGCATTGTAATGTAATGTCAGTAAAAGCAATCGAGTGTACAGAAATGTCGAGTCTTGGTCTTGTGTTGAGTCTATTGAGAAAACTGAAATTGTGTTTTCCAGCTGTGGCAAGGCAAACGGAGACGGAGCTGGAGGAGCATAGCCTTCTTAGCCACTACCACCACCACCACTCACTCACTCACTCAGTCACTCTTCTTCGTCTTCTTCCTTCCCAATGCTAATTCAACATACACATAGACACTGTGGCTGTTGTACAAAAAACTTTTCTATATTCACATGGGTTTAGTAGTAGGAGCCTTCAACAGAAAATAATATGTCGTATATCTTTTTGTGGTTGACTGGAGGATATAATTTTTCTGCGTATAGACAACCAGAAAGAGAGACACACGTTATAATCTTCTTTACGACAGAAACAGTACCACACACAAAAAGAATGCTACAGAAGAGGAGGACGAGATGAAGATAGGGAAATCTTTGGCTCTCTAATTGCATAAGTTGCTTTGGGTTAGTTTGTTGGCGTTTCTCTCTCTTTCAGGCTGGTTATTAGTTAGTGTGGATGAGAGTGTGGTAGTCTCTCTCTGTCTTCTTCTCAGCTTGTCTTTCTCCTGACTTACAGACGTTACAGAGTCCTAATAAATTATACGAAAGAAAAATTGGTATAATTTCAGCCATAACTTTTACTACCATGATACGCTGTAAACATGTAAACAATTAGTAAACTCTTTTCTTTTTCTTCTTGTAAAACTTTGCACGTTGACTTTCACCAATGGAGAAAGTCGACGTTTTCGACGTGACGAAAAACATTAACTGCTCAAGTCGCAAATAAAATAATTTCCAGAGAGAGCTTTTTAACCAAGACAAAAAGTACCTCACACAACAAACAATGCATTAGGTACGCTTTGATGGCTAGTTTCAACAAGAATTTCAAAAGAAAGGTTCTACTACTACTACTACCAGTAACTTTGTTCTTTAGAACTACTACGACTAAAAAAAACTACATACACTACGAGAGACAAACTACGAAACAAAATGAAAAATCCCAACCTTATTGAATGGAATGGATTTGAGTTTCTGCGAGTACACTGAGAAAATTTAAATTGAAAACATCACTGATTGCCAGATTAGAGCTTTGGGATTGTGTCGAGGGCGACATTCACGAACAACAAAGTCGTCTTATGTATTATGTATGTTCTTCATGTTTTCACTCAACTTGAGACTATACACGTAGTACAACGTATAATGATATTGTTTCCAGCACTACTAAACAGTTCTTCTCAGTCCCAATAGCCTGGGTTGTGAGCTCCGTCGTTTTCTTGCAAGTATTTATACAAAAGAAGAAGCAAACCTTGTGATCCCACATTCACCTTTCGTCTTTTTTATTCGGCAACATACAAGATTGAAAGTCTTAAAGTGAAAGTTAGACTTGTGAGAAGAATCTCGGGTGGGTGGTGGTGTATACGACACACAAGATACACTGTGTAATGTACAAGAGACAGTAGTCGTGGTGGTCGTTGCCGTAGTGTGTCTGTTGTGTACCGGAGTTGTATTCACACCGAAAACCCTCGAGTGTCGTCAAGCGTCCACTAAAACGACACTTTGCTCCAGTTTCATAAATTGAATCACGGGAGGATTAGCCTTTAGTACTTCACTTACTACACTCGATTTCCTTCCTTTGTTCCCCTCCGTGGCTTTTATCTCTCTCATCCACCAGTCTCCAACAGGAGGAGAGATGAAGCTCTGAAGCCCACGACCCAAATGTATTTTCAATGCATGTGAACGAGGAAGGAGAGGAAGAAGCGTCTCCCGTTTTCTTCTTTTCTTCTTCTTCCAAGTCCCTGCCTGTCTTTTTGTTCTTCTTCTTGTAGCAGGAGTGGTAACTGTTGTACTACTACGAGTGTGCAAAGGCTAGTCGCGGGAGTATCACACAGCATTCTCCTTTCACATCTGCGAGCACCCGAAGTAATTTATTATTCAAGACAACAGTTTAGGAGTCTACTACACAATTTAGAATCAGCACAGATCAATTCAATGCAATCCACTTGAATTCTATTCAATTCGTTTCAAGTCCACCCACCCGCTCTCACTCCGTCTCTTCAAGGCCGTAAAAAATTAACAAGTTTGAATTAATTCAATTAGTAAAGTCTAATAGAATTCCTCGTCCTTTCCCAAACTTTCCTTTTCGGCTTGTATAAATCTTTTCTTGAATTACTCCTGCCTTGTCGTGTCGTTTATAGGGCTGAACTTCTTGACTCTTCTTCTTTCGTCGCTAAGAGAGTCGTCGTATGTAGTTGCAGTCGTCGCAAGTGTGAACAAGAGTCTGTTAAAGTATACTGATGCTGTGTCTGATGAGCTGATGGTGGTGTTGGTGGTGTAAGTAGTCTCGGAGAGAGAGGAGGTTCGAAGTAGTTACCGACTTGACTTCAGTCGAGAATCAGTTGAATCAGATGCACAGTGTCAGTAGAAGTAGCAGCAGTACCATGGAAGGCTTACATGAAAAGAAAAAGGATGGGCATTGCTCCTCTCTCTTTCTTGATGCTTTTCAGTATAGTAGTAGCAACCAACTCTTCAACGACTTCTTCTCTCTTATTACTTCCCGTAGTAGCACAGATAGTAAAATCACTGTCTATCTGTCCTGCAACGTCCTAATATTAACTGGAACTGAAATATTCCTCTGTGTGTATCCGTGGCAGTGTCCTATGGAAGTTTATCTGTGGTGACGACTGCACTGGTGAGTATCTGTAGAGTACACAGACTGTGGAAGTTTCCTTTTCTCGCAGATTTACTTTGTCCTTGTAGATAAGTACAAGTAGGATGATATGATATAATATTTCAGTAATGACTTGTCTGCGAGAGGGTAAGTGAAAATACAAGTAGATTGGTAAGTCTTCGTGGTCGTAGTGTCGTAGTTAGCATTAGCACTACTAGTATATGCGGTTGGTGTGTTGTCTTCAAGTTTTTTGCATCCAACAGCTCTTCACAATACTCAAACACATATTTACAATTGTCGCTGCGGTCTTGGAGAAAAGTTGAGTGATGAGTCTCTCTCCATGATTCTTTTAATAAAGGTCTCCAATCCGCTTTGCAATTCCTCCTTTCCTTTCTTTCCTCTATTCACCACACCATGCACTTCTAATGCTCCTACAACATGCCCTATTGCTTCTCACAACTCGCTTTGGCTTCCTTTCCATTTCCATACTTTGTTTTACCAGTACTACGAGTCTGAACTATAAAACTTTCTAGTAGGGAAGTGTAATATTCTATTTTACCTATATAACGAGTTATATAATGTGGTAATAATAATATTATTATTGTAATGATGTTAGGTATATCATCTTCTCATTCTATTATTGCACTCTCTACCAGTGCTAATAGACACTTGTAATGTAAACAGTAAAAAATATAGACGCGGCTTTCGTTTCTCTTTTTCTTCCTGTTTTTCTCCCGGAGAGAGAAAATCTTTACTTTGCTTTTGCTATTAAGACTGAAAGTGTGTTGTGGTAGGAGCTGTACTCTTTTCGACTTTATTCCACTAGACTACTACTACGGAGGATTTCATTGGATTTTGTGTGTGTAGTGTACATAGAGTCTCTGTGAGAGAGAACAATGAAGGGCAATTCCATGAAAGTTTTATATGAATACGAATCAACATCATAGAGCCAATCTCAGTTTCATCGTCATTTTATGTTACTTTGCCTTGCTGCATACGTGTACACAAATGATGTGATATTATGAGGTCAGCCGCAAGTCAGCAGGAGCAAGATAAATGAATTCATGGTAATAAGTTTAGACGAGGATCTTTTACCACTACTACTGCTCCTATAAATATTATCTCAAAGAGAGAGAGAGAGAAAGCGGAGCTGTTCCACCTAAGACCAACTAAACACTACACAGAATTCAAATTAAATCGTACGTTTCGTATTTCATAACGTGTTATTATTGTACATGAGTAACTTTTGAGAATTCGTGGAAACACATTTTCATAAAGCACTGCTCGTACAAAGGATAAAAGTAATGCTTGCAGTTCGTGATACAAAGGAGATAGATAACTTTGTGAAACTCAATTTAATTCCGAAGAATTGTAAGGAATATTCATCATCATCGTTTATGTAGGTGAAAGGTTCACAGAAACCGAAAAGTCTTAGCGAGTGGGAATTTACAGAGGAGAGAAGTTAATCCAACTAATGATCCACTCGACGAGTATGAGGAATTTCAAGTGATTTAGCATTGTCTGCTATTACCCGACTCATTGCTTAATGGCGTGTAGCCCATATTTATCGGAGGATCGAAGATTTCACAGCAGGGAATTAGTCACAGTGTCAAATTGCAACTTTTCTTTTTCCGTATCAGAATGATGAGAAATACGTCAGTCGAAGAACAATAGTCAAAATCCTGGTGGAGTACATAGAAGCCCCCACACTCCCAATATTATAACAGCCTTTTTTACACAGAGAAACTTTGCGCAGAGCTCTTAAATAAGCCAGCGACGACAAAGGTAGTGAAGTGACGGGAGAAGTTACATGAAACGGAGAAAGTTGGTTATGTACGATCACATCACATATCCCGTAATTATTTGCACGAGAGTAGTACTTAGTAGTTAATTGATGATAGGGCGATCTATCTTGTCTGTTAAAGGGAAATAATTTCAGTGTTCGATCTGGCCTTCTTCCCTGCACTGGAATACCACACTTAACTTGTTATGTTGCAAGACTTCTGGCACAGAAGGAGTGAGAATGCATGGAAATTGAAGGGTTGCTTGGTTGCACTTGAGATTTGAGAATTCTCCTGTTTCCAATGCTCTTCTACTCATCCCTTGTGTGATAGCTACACGGAGTACCACACTTTCTCTTCATTCCGTCTCGTACACAACACACAGTTCCACTTCCACCAGAGGCAGCCCACACCAATGAGTAATGGACATGGGCAGAGTGGAAAATTGGAATTACTGAACTGAATGAAGCGTTAAGATTGCAAATGTACCACCACAGCACATAATAATATCTTTATATACACAGTTTAACTTCAACTACCCGGATGACGCTATTTTAGTTTCACCCTCTTAATAAATACGTGGTAGGAGTAGTACATAATAGTCTAATGTACAACAGCAGGAGCGGAACACCAACCTACAAGAAAATCTCAGCTGTCCCACTTTTCAATCCCAATTCCAAAGTAATTTGAAAATTTCAATCAATTCTATCTCTCTCTGTCTATATAACTTTCCAGGCACACTACAGTTCATTTCACGATTGCAGGTTGTATACAATGATACAGCATGGGAGAATCAGTACAAGTGCAAATGTCAGCAGTTTGGGCCAAAGACTAGTTTTCACCTGATTGATTCACTCAAACGGAACAAATATTGTTAGAATGCACAAAACAACAATTCCAACATTATTTTACCAACTTGGGTTTACTTTACAATCGTATTTCTTTAAGTTACTAGGCCAAGAACAATTTACCTGAATTGGAATGAAAATGGAATACGAAAAGAGTCACAAAATAGCAGAGGAAAAGGCACTCGACTTGAACAACCACGATTACCTGTCTTTGCCTTACGAGCTAAGGTACTTCTTACTTCTTCGTGGCCAAGGCGTACTACAACAAGAACAAACCATGCTGTGTGCTACACCTACACTTACATCACTACCAACCGTTTTTCGGTTTGGCTTGCTTAGCTTCACGCTCCCGTCTCGTCTGCTTTGGATTGGCTTTGCTGTGTTATGTCTTCGTCAGGTAAGTTTCCAACTAGGACTAAACTGACTTGACTAAACGGAACAAGCGAGTAGTCGAGCAAAGCAAAGCAAAACTAACCGGGTGAACTCAACCGTTCATTTTGTCCCTTTTTCACCATACGTATAAATACAGAATACTACTCGTGTGTGTTATACATTTGGTACCTACAGACTATGTGCCACATAATGCAAACACAGGTACTTGTAGTAGACTTCTGCATATCTATCTTCTTTTAGTTCGCTTGCAACTATGTACACATTTTCTTAGTCATATTTTACTATATGTAAAATTATTGCGAACCTTCAGGTTTTAGCACAATTGTGTATATCCGCGGTGGTGGTGGATGGATGCCATGCCGTGATATGGATACGACTAACTAGTAAACATACAATAGTACATACATCATATCTCTAAGGACGAACCTAATAATATATCAGGACAGGTATGCTACTACAGTCGTCGCTTCCATGAAAAAATATATTCGCAAGTGTGCAACATACTATCCTACACAATACTAAAATACATAAAACTTCAATATTCATATCATATGGCTACGGCTTTTCTTTATTTATGACTATAACGTAACATAATTCCCTACATCCATTGTGTGTATAGAACATACCCAAAGGGTGGTGGTTGTATAACTTTGATATAAATTATGTATAGCTATATGATATTATATTATGCATATAACATGAGTTGTGTTAAAATCGTCAGACATCATAAATATGCACAAAGACAGCAAAGAGATTTTTAAATATAAGCATATACTTTATTGTAGTACGCTAGACACTTTGAATTACTTATATAGGTATGTATGTATTTCTTTCTAAAGTTTATAAAGAAAATAATTTTTGTTGTGTTTGTCAGTGGTGTTATCTTTTCGTCAATTGGATTTTCAAGGTGAAAGCTGTGCCGAGTGGGGAAATGGTTCTTTACGATTCATTAGAACGGGAAATTCGATTTCACAGTGTGGAGAGTGGAAACAGTAGAAAATGCCAGTATTTCTCTACTTAAAATGCACGTGTGTGTATAAGTAGTGCTTGGTGAGAATTCTACTACGGGAGTCCTATAAATTGAGTAGGTAGATTGCATTAGTAACCTAGGTAGGTTATTTATACGAAAGCTAAAGGTAGAGCGGGCGTCCGGACTATGGTGACTGCGAACGTGAGTCGTGGAGAAGAAATAATGTGGCCGAGTGTGACTTTTAAATTGCCTGCTGCCCTTCACAATCCCAAGTACACAATGCCTACTCCCCACCTACTTTTCTAAAGTCAAGGAAGCTCTGGGAGTTTCTGTATGGATGGTTAATAGCTAAATCATCAAAGGTCTCTCTCCATTCAATTTTGTGTAGAAACCGATAAAGGTCAGCGATTTTTCTACGAGCGCCTATTTGCTTTTTAGCTTTGGCTTCCTGTATATCTCTCGTAAAATGTGCTGTAGTTGTAGTTGTGTGTGATGGTGATGCAGCTTCATCAAATAACTGAACACCAATCCCGTCTCTCCCTTGCCACTCATTTCCACCCAGAATTTTCAAAGCCATTTTATTACGTCGTAGAGACGGAGTCTTATTGTTACTTGAGTCTACTATGGACGGGGATGCTCTCCTGGAGATACTGCTGTAGTTTATACTGATAATGATAATATAAGACCTTGAGAGATGGCTAGCATAGTAAACTGAGAAGAAAATAGTAAACTATGGCAGTTTAAAGTGCATTGGAAATATATGAGCTTGTAGTCTACATAGAACATGCACAGACAGCCACAGTCATATAGGCAAAGCAAATGAATGCACAAGTGAGGAACGTGTAGCTTAAAAGTTACAAGCTTTTACTTGACTTGAGGTTAGTACGTGTGTACACTTTGTAGTAGCACATGGAATTCATCCCGGAGGAAAGTTTTCTGATGTGATACGATGCTATGCACATTCTAAACTAAAGTGAGTCAAAGCAGATTGATAGAGAAAGTCAAAGTTGGTCTCAAAAAACCGGCTCAACTCTCCCTATCACTTCTCAACGTGTAGGTAACAAACAAACATACCTTCCCCACTACCTCTCCTACCTCTCTCTCTCTCTCTCTTCCAAGAAAGTCACGACCAACCCAAAACATATAACTTTGACTCAAACAATTTACCACTCTCACAACATTCATTTCCATTCCAAATCCCTTCCACCATACTCACACAGAGTATTTGTAGGAACATAGTAACTATATAAAGCTATACCAAAGCAACAACAAACGCTGCCGCTATAAAACACATCGCAATAACAAATACTACATCCATGGTCCATACAGGGAGAGAGCAAGGTGTGCATGTGTTTTTATGGCCACATACTGCATAGTATACGGGATTGAGTTAGTAAATGACCGGCCACTTTTCCATTCCACATTCCAAACACAACCAACCAAACCAACACATCACCACTCTGTGTCCAACCAAAAATGCACTGTGCAAAAGCACCAGTACTCCTGGCATTATGCTTTACTTTATAGTACTGCTGGAACAAGAGCAAGGTTACGGTTTTACCTATTTCCACACGTTCTAATAATAATATATACATAATGGCCGAATATGAACGTATAGATTACTTATTTCCCCAACTGCCCCACTGAGCTACCATTCTACTACGCCACAGCAAATACATACAACCAGGTATTCCCACTTAAAATACTCGTTGCATTCTCAAATCGTATATTACATGTATAGCTATATATACTTCTATACATTAACTATTGTATACGACAATTGGAAAAGCGAAGTAGGTACGTTCCTCTCTACTTTTGGGTTGAAATAAGGACCATCAGTTTACTTGGATGGTGTTGTGGTGTAATGTAAAGCTTAGACAAGGTGTCGGCGTTTCTTTCTCTATTCACACACAACAGAAAGAGAGAAATGCAATAGTTTTCCAGTATTTATGTCATGCATGTCATTCAACGACTGCTTTCCGTCGCTTCCACTTTTACACAGGCAAAATATAAGCCAGTCCAGACAACCTCACTTTTTAACTCGGCAGTCTCTTATATACAGTTGCCATGTATATTCTTATGCGACAGTGTATCGTGTTTTAGGAATAGGGAATACATAGTTTATGCTAGACAAGGCAGAAACACCGAAAGGTACGTATGTTCCATTAAAACCATAGCAAAGCCAAGAAAATGAAAGGTGCCACATTTCTAAGGACGTATGCAGACGACGCAAATAATATAACTTTTCATGACAATCCATTTCGTTTGTTCCGTATATGTTCTTGCGATTCTTTACGCTTTATTGTGTGCTGGGTTTGGGTACGGAAGAAAAGTTTGCGCATAAACTAACATAAGTAGAGTAATGCAATTCTTTCACATGTTTCTTCATTTTTTAAGCTTTTGCTTTGTAATTCTTGCCTCGTATGTATTTACTCATTCATTAACTTATCGTTAATAACGTTGTTAAGCCTTTGTAGAACTTCAAAAGTGTCACACACTACATTTGTTGAGTCGAAAGTAATTTGCATTTTGTATTTTACAGAATACTGCACTGCAAAGTATTAGTGAGCTAAGGCAAATCAAGCAAGCGTTGTAATTTAGAACTGCTGTAGTGATTGCTACTGATATGCATTAAGGTTTATTACTTTCTTCGACTTGGAAAAGTACGTCACTATGATTTAAATAATAACAGTAGTTACTTAAATATCATTTATTAACTATTTCCAGGAAAGTAATTTTTCAAGTCGCACGGTGACATTTGCCTTAGTATTTATTAGTTTTACTTCAGGGCTTCGTTTGCAGGATGCAATTTGCAGTTTTTAAACGCTTAACTTACAACCCGTTAGTTAAAGCAAACCTATACAAATTTCCGTTACTTTTTACTATACATACCTACCAACAGGGAATTAGTGCAGTGACATACATGAAAGCTGTATACATTACTAACTACAATTGACATAGATCGGAAACGGTTTTGCAACGACAACCCCCACAGAACTAGAAAAAATGAGATGGGTATTTGTTCCAGAGCCGTATAGTGTGTCACTGTCATCCTCCGACCTGGTTGTTATGCAGTAGCGTCGTCGGAACAAGAGAATACCGGTTAAAACGGAAAGAACTAGTAAAACCGTTTTTCTCCGCATGTCATCCTATAAACTAAACAGAGAGCTACACATACTTTTATACATAACATGTCCCTGTGTGCATATACTAATAGACCGAACGTATACTGCGTGCTAATGACAAGTAGTAGACTTGAGGAGACTGGAAGTAATGCTGAATTCTGTTTATGTGCTTTGTCCTCGTCATTAGCACTGCATTTGAAGTCACAATCCATAAAAGTAGATGCTCCTAGTTTTCTATGCCATTTCCAATCGAATTCAAGTCTGGCATAGTAGCACCACCGGTGAACCTTGCAAATAAGTTACTGGTAGTTAGTTTAGTTTACAGTGGCTAATGGCAACATTCGACTGACACTCAAACTCCAGTCATGTCGACTCACATGAAACTTTCCATTTCCTTCGTCAGACTTATGGGAAACATTAGCAGACTAAGGCAAGTACAAATGGCACTAATAGACCGGGTAGTAGTAGTTGGGGAATTCAGTCATTGCGACTAAATGTATACACAGCTGTAAACGAAGCTGCACATGTATGCATCATAAATACGTAATGGTGTTAGAATGCACGCCTCTGGCAGACACACCGCATTACCGCAATGATGGGTGTACACATCTTATAGTACATTTAGATAAGAACTATTATGGAAATTCCCTTTATAATAAATGTACAAACACAAACACAAAACTCACAAAATTCTTAGAAAACCAAAGATGAACCTGGAGCAAAGGGCACATTCAAATTATGCAACCCAAGAAACTTTTCCCCCTGTCTGTCGTGTCTGTATAATGAAACCAATTAGAAACGCTTAAATATTAACCAACTAGTAACCCGTAGACGGACTGTGCAATGAATAGAAGGAGTAATGTATTGTTTCATTCCTTGTGTGTACAAATAACAAAACCACTGTTGTATTGTATATGTACAAAATGTACATGCATAAATGTGCCTGTCTTTCTCAATAAGGTGTAACGTTGCATGTGTAGAGTCTATAATAATAATAAGTGTACACATTCTCTGGGAGAAGAGATGCATAACTAGCACAAGCACAGTTGTGTAGTGTAGTTTTTGATTTGTAGAAGCATAACTACTAAAGATATTGTTTTAACAATGGTTAGCCCGTTTATTTACGTTCACACACACAATACACATATATGCCGTACTAAAATAGGAGCGACTACTGTTTGTGTAGGTTCGTTCACGCAGAACTGATAAAGGAAGGAAATGTACGGGAGAAGGTCATACCTTCCATTCAATTCATTCTCCAGCGCCACGCTGAAATGACATGTCATGCTCAAAAGACATTAGAAACTATCTGCAAGCAGGAAATCGGATTGTAGATATGAAATTGACAAACTGCTTCAAATTATCGCTTTGAGTTTCGTCTAAAAATGATAAAACTTAATGAATAATTGAAAAGATCATGCTTGGCCCAATTTCCGCGTGTGTCATTTAACCAGTCACCACCAGAAGAATGGAGTTTTGAGCAATCATATAATAGCAGCGACTGTAATATGCTAAGGCAATAAAAATTATGCTATCCCTTTGTATAGTCAAATGCATTTGAGTAGATTTTTCCTTTGTGCAAGGGATATTTTATCTGGCTGTTTTAAGGTAGAGGATATTTGAATGTAATTTTTGCGAAATATCACGTTTTGATGAATATTTTTATTAATAACAACCATGTGATTAGTATTTTGGACAAGGTCTTCAGCTTCAGTTATTGTAGCAAGATACTATATACCTATAGAGTGGCATATACACAGCATACGTACATGTTCTATTGTTTGGCGCTGAGATAGATTTGAGAATTAGATTCAGACCATTAATTCGCAACTGGAACCAACTTTGGAAGGTCATAGTCCAATATGCTTAGCTACCCGCACTTTAGTAATATTTCATGCCTTTGTAGTTCATGTAGTTTGAGTATGGACGAGTTTTACTCCACCATGGTTCTTTACCTGCGAAAATGCGTATGAATCGCAGGCCGAGCATGTTACACATGCATATAGAACAATATAAACTCTGAATACACTGGAAATGTCGAAATATGCGCTAAAAATATGACAAATGACATTTGACAGTCGAGGGACAGATCACATCTCTCAAATGACGAGTTGTTCCACCGTGTACGCTACTATTATTTTACAATTTTTCTTGGAGACCTTCACGAGTAAAGTGGGACGGAGCAGGCACTCAACCAGAAATGGGCCCAATAGTTATCATCTGTTGTAGCCTAGCCCTCCTTTTACTAGTATAGGGGCAATGAAAGTGTGTCTCCACATATTTCAGACACTCAAACTCGTGTTATATAGACTTTACACTATTTCTACACTTCGCAGGGAAATGTGGACATAGTATGCACCAAATGAATATTTTAACCGTATACGGTTTTACAAGGCTGTAAATTTAACTATGTTAAGTATGTGTAACTATCAACAAATGTAGAAACATACCTACTGAAAAATAAATCAATTTGTTTATCTTGTATATATACATTCAGGTTCGAGCACAAAATCAAATTGCATATATAAATTCAGCGAATTTATTTATTAGTCAGTATAGTCACCAACATAGCTACCGGCTTACTAATAAATGTCGATACATATCACTGTTATATGTTTCGCTTACGTTACTATTTACTTTACCTTTATTTGATTGTACGTACACAAATTTATGTAATGATACCTTTGGATACTATCACGCATTCCGATGGGGTTCGCGTGTGCATATATTCATAATACGTGTACAAATGACACGCTATTAAGCTACCATGCTGTTTTACACATAAGAATAAAGAAAAACAATCAAATTATCATATTGAATCACAAAAATGGAAAATATTTATAATAACAATGATAAGATAATTGTTGCAATACTTCAATATTGATGGTGCGTTTATTTTCATTGCTTAACCTAAAATTTAGAATTATTGCCTTTCTCCACTTTCTTTACGGAGAAAGTTTCACTAAGTAAGCCCGGAATGTAACTTTATTACATGTTATTTTTCATTTAATTGTGATTGAATAATAAAACAACGTTCATTATAGATACTATTGCAGTTACATGCAAAATTAGACACAGATAAATAATAGTTATGTACCTATATACTTATTAGCTATAGGTACAATATTTTGAAAATTGCACACTATCTGTCTAGTACACTAAGGGGAAAACCCGAAGTGTAATTTCCCAATGACTGTATTAGTATTCACATTACTGAAGTACCATTTAAATTGTTGTGGAGTTGTGCAATTTCTAACTGCGCAATAGTTCATTAATCAGAATCTGGCTCATAACTTGTAATTTCTAAGAGTAATGCTCTTTCTCCAACTTTCTGCATCAAATAAAAAGGCCGAGAAATAAATTTCCGAAACATTTCTGCAAGTGCAAATAATGTAAGCCTAAAAATTACTTAAACCATTGATCGATGCCATTCTGAAGACTTGGAAAAGACATCCGAACAAAAAGCCGTATTTCTTAAATAGAGAAAGTTTGAGCAATATTTGCGTGTACCGAGTTATAATTTGTGCATTAGTTTTCAATGCAAATGATTTTGCTTTCCGTAAAGACGAGTGGTGCAGCAACTCCTTTCGTTTTCTTACTTTGACATAATAATATTCTTATATCATGATCTGAATGGAAATCTTTATCAAGTCAATGCACCAGTAGGTACAATCCCCTGTTTCTTTTCTAGTCCGCAGTTTTATAATAAACGTGCAGCTTAAAAACTCCGTCTTGGTTTTCAATCTGAATTCTGCACTCAGCACCTTCCCATTCGTTTCACCTTCTCCCGGAAGAAGTGCACAGAACTCTACAGCAGCGCCTACAGAAACTAAGAGTCTCTATATCTGCTTTTCCTCCAGTTTGTTTTCCCTCTATTACTTTGCTTGAGCTGAGCTCAATTTCCCTTCGAAATGACGAAGGGACATGCAATGCAAAAAGTTGAAGACTGCAACAGTGAATTGATGAGCAGGGAGAAGAACGAAGCAACTTTCCTTCGTCTATGTAAGGCACCTTGACGTGTATGTCCCAGCTTTGGCAGCCCAAAGGCTTTCCTGACTTGAATTGCCCACAGTTTCAAAGCTTTTAGTTCAGTAATAGCGAACACACAGCCTGTGCATAAAATGGATATGAAAACCAAGACTACCTATTGAAAATTGATAGAAGGCGACCTTACACATTTCATTTTGTTCGCTGTACATAGTTGAACAGTTCAATAGATAGGCATTAACTGGCATGTCACAGAAAGGAAAGACTTTAGTTTAGCTAGTCGCTCAAAATCTCACTACACACATGCACCACACACACAGAGAAAGAGTCACACGCCAAAGTCCTATATGCTGTATGCGTCGATCTCTATCTAAATGTCTATCTCCCATGTGCTTGTGTATATATAATAATATAATGTAGGTTACAAAGATAATTGCACTGCCATTACATCACAAGCTCAAGCCACACACCACTGGGGAAAAGGCCATTTGGCTTTTTCTATTAAATTCTGCTTTACGTGTATACGAGGCAATGCAATGCAGTTGTCGTTCTTTGGTTCTCCCTTTCAAATGAAATGCCTCTTTGGCCATAAATGTAGGGCCACTATTGGAAATCCATTTCTACGTATCAACAAAAACGTAAAGTTCACACATAAATGTAAGTGTATAGGAAAAAACATGAAAGGAATGAATTTTTACGTGCCATTGTACGTGTCCTAAGCAGAAAGACATAATATTCCCCACAGTATAAGTATGTAGTAAAGTAACCAATACTAATCAATGCTGATTGCAATTCCCATTGAAAATTAACGACAAAGCGAATGCAGTCCATTAACGAAAGTTTACGAATGCAGGTGGTAGCAGCATGGACGGGGTAAAAACTCATTTCGTATAGAGGCAGGTGAGTGCAACGCGTTTCTTTACATTTACCACATTACACTACACAAGATTTTACGTGGCAGTAACACAAGTAGCCCTATTTTATATATAGACGCATTAAGACTTCGGACACTAGCGCATAAATGTTAAATGCACTGAAACCAACTCAGCTCTCTCACCTTCACCTTCCAAGTCAATTAAATACAAGCATCCAGCAGAGTACTAACTATTCTGGAAGAATAAGAATGGTGAAAGCAATTAGGTATGTAATGTGTAACACAAAAAACGATGACATGGATAGCCCTATTAATCTTCAGTATCAAATTGCTTCAACTAGCCCTCACACATACAGAAACAGATACAGAACCTAAAATGGTAATTCAAGGCTTCGTGTTTGATAGCAATCAGAAAATTATCACATCACGTAATGTCAGATACATACAATAGGGAATCGTCAGTCTGGAGACAATCTGTAAGAACCAATTTCCTTCAATGAGCCAAGAATACCGAAAACCTTGGCTGTGTAAGGCGTAATACACAAAAGAATAAAGGCCGAAAATATAATGCAAGTGTAACTATAAAAGTACAACAGCTGAGAAAAGAAAGATAAGTCCGCTGGGTGCATTAGTATCACCGTAGTATCAATTAAGTCTATATTTTCTTTTATCGTTATTTCGTCCGACTTTATTTACACAGAGAAACTAAAGTCACTTACATTATTATTAGCTTTGTGTTCAGTTTAGTAGCTCTGTGCGGTTTCACTTGGGGTACTACCAACAATGAAGGTTACAAAAAACTAATAGACTGTCTCTCTCTCTTTCTTACAACTTAGACCAGCACAGGATATGTGCAGAATATTTATTTATCTGTGGAAGAATTCCGGAATGGGAACAATCGTAAAACTTTCACCACACACCGCAGAAACTTTTACTAATGCATTTTACATGCATGTTATTGCACCATTACATAATGTCAGATAGTTGTACTTTGTACTAGTAGAAAAAATTACAACCATGCATCAGAAGACAGAACAAGACACCTCATCTTTCATCCTACACTAATATTTTTGTTTGCATTCAGCTTACTTAAGTACAAATGTCAACAGAACAATACAACACAAGAAAAAGTCCAAAAAAACCTGTCTACATGACAAAAATGCTACAAAACAATTTTGTTTTATGCTGACGTGTAATAGCACAACATAAGAAAAGCAACCAAAAATATTAATGCCAATACAAAGCATTCATAGAGTAGAAAGTAAATGCAAAGCAGCCCTGAGAAACACAGGACCTTCATTTATCATTTATTAAAAGACAGTCATAATATGCAGTAAGAAGTAGATGGACACAAACGGACAAAACCGGACTAGATTACTTGGAAATGGGAAAAGATACACACACGACCTGCATAATAATAATAATAACAGCACAGAGAGGCAATAGATCTGGGAGTGTAGTAATGCATAGGCATACACAGGAGTTTTAAGAGCACGTAAGAGCTTTCCCTCATTTCCCAACTTTCCATAAATATACTGGCTATAAATCACACTTGGAATTTGAACAAGAGAACGGTGGTTTGATAAGTACAGGAGAAACAGAGAGAGGTTCGCCTGCCTGGCCGTACACAGCACACCTCCTTCGAGTAAAATCGTTCGTTCACATCCCATCAGCAGTCACTTCCCGAAGCCAACTCAAACTCAAACCAAACTCCCAATTGATATATAACTGATGAAAATCTCCTTTTTCTGCCAACATTTCCCTCAGGAATATATTACAGGGAAAAAAGGAAAAAGCCAATGCTGAGCTGACTGACTTGCTTGCCGACCTTGCATGTCTACCGTAGCCGCCCGACTTTCACGTCCATTTGTTGTAACTTTTTCCCAAGAGCGAACTCAACCACATACATTCGTATTCATACCACTATAATATGAGTACCCGCATTCCTATAAGTAGTACTTACCTATATCCCTACTCCCCACACTACCCTACTCCTGTAGTATCCCTCCATTCCCAATGCAAAAGTCAAGTCGATTGAGTAAACTCAAATCAACTACCTAACCAACCAAAGTAAAAGGCTAATGTTAACATAGGAATGCCAAACCAGGTACATACTACATACCACATCATAAATCCTTATACTGATTTACGTCCATATATACAGCAATACCAAGAATAACCATAAGCACATACAAAACTACACAGCTCTAGTACAACACTGCACTTCTCAACTTTTCGGCTTTTCACAATATTACCCGTGTTTACGTCAAATTTATTTGACTCCATTACATCTCTTAGTGAATCACGAACAATGGGGTGTGATCCTATCTATCAGACTGACACTATCATCCAATTATAATATGAAAACATTATTAACTCACAATGAACAAAACTACTGCAACTCCGAATTATCCTTATACAGAGATTACTACAAAAGACACATACAAAGGGACGTGTATGTATAAATACGAATAGTGAAAGCTAATGTCTCATATTTATTAAGTAGTATATAATAATTTCTAAATCTGCCCTTCCATAATTTAGGTAAACGTGCAATTCTGCAATAAAAGAAGTTGATCTGAATACATTATTACTTCTGTGCTCTTGACTTTGACTTAGTTTATGATTATTTTATTCAGAGCGTGTATATAAGATCTCCCAGAGCCATATATAGCCGCGGGCGTACGTACTCGAAGTATACACACAAAAGAGAAAGAGAGGGAGAGAAAGATCAAAGCGTTAATTTCATTGATGCATTTACAATAGCCAACCTTCGGTGCATGCACACTTTTTTCAGTTCTCCTCTGCTGAAATCCTTCTGGCTTCTAGGCAAACACGTTAACCCAATGCCCATCACCCTGTGGACTAACACTAACCTAATTCAAACGACTTCCTTTTACGAAGGTTAATCTCTACAAACAATCAGCACCTTAAAGTCCGTATTTGTGTTCATAAACTTTCATCTAATGTAACTTAATGGGATTTCAACTACTTTAGCACACATCGAATGCAGCAAGTAGCTGGTCTGTGATTAAGTGCATACATAGCCACATGTAACTTACAGCTTTAATTCTTCAACTCTCCAAGTATACACAATATATTCTTCTAAAGTATCCGTGTTCTTTATGGCATGTCTATATGTTTCTTCACGTGTGCATATGAAATATATAAAGAATTGTTTTGGTATAAAGGTAGCAACGATAGGGCTGCAGCCATATCTTATACTTTGCCTCTCGTGGAATGACTTATGACACGAACACTTCAATATCATGATATGATGCATGAGAGAGAAACTACTAAAAACGCCCCCGAATGTATTTTTGCTCTAAATAAATAAATAAATAAGAAATGCCCGAATTTCCTTTGTATTCTCGTATGTGTCGACGCTTTATTATATATGGTAACCAACCATGCAGCCATTTATGAGTATTACAGCCACCAGAGCTCTACCACATAAATGCCTAATGCTTTCACTGCAAAAATGACGTGTGCTTTCAATAGGAATGTATGCAATTTATTGCCAATATCGCTAATATCTACTATTGTGCCTGTGCTACTACTTATACACAGGTGTGTTCGTACAGAGTGTAGCATATTCAAGAGAACAACTTATACTAAAGGTCAACTCAATTTCGAAATATATACAACATTGAAAATTTTATGAGCTGCAAGAAATCTGCTTTTGAAAACTTGGATAAACCCGTAAATTTTCCAAGAAAACCTATTACTTAAATATTAGTACGGTTTGGATTTAATTCGGTCAATTCATTACACACATATACAAAATTCCGAAAACGGTCATGCTGTATATAGCGTATAAAATATACAGTAAACTTACTCTAGACAGTTTGGCATTGGATAATGCATTATGTTTGTATTCGAAATGTAAGGTGGTAGTATGAAATAAAATATATAAACTGAAAAAGTTACACCCTTTATCATTTCCCCTGTGCCGTTTAAGGTGCTGGGAGAAGTATACTTGCAGGTATGGAGTCTCTGCAGGTAGTCGCTAGTAAATATTTTATTGTGGTGATACAGTGCATTTTCGTTTGCTCTATACACGACTACAAACAAACAACCGGCAATGTTCGCGTCAGATCAGGCGGTGTAAGTAGTAGTACAATTCATCTTAAATACTGGCAATAAATGTTCCCAGTAAATCATAGCCAATCGAACAGATGATCTTTGTGTGTTTGTGTGTGTACTATCCAGGTCCAGGTGATGTTTTATTAGTTTAGCCCACAGTACTCATTTTGAGTGCGCTGTTTTTGGCATTGGATTATACTACACCACCAAAACCGCTTTTCAATTTGTCAGTTGCCACACCTATGCGACAAAAAATAACCTTGTGTCCGTCCATATGTCTATACTGGAACAGAATTAGTACACGTATACTTCAAGTCCTTCTACCAACACTCAATATTGACAATATTCCACATTTGTGCTCATAACTTCCTCTTGTACCTTGTTAGTTACTTTGTTTTGACAAATCTCTATTCAGATATGCAGACAACATGGTAAAACCATTAATATCGTAGTAATGTCCATGTACAAAAGCTGTACAAGTACAACCACTTCGTTTTGCGTTTCTCTTTTTCACTCACACATACTATGTATAAATAAAACCAGATTTCCCAACTGCTTACACAAAATCTGTATTTTAGACTACAACCACAGTTTAGCTGACTCGAATTTTACCCAAAACCGATATCCATCGCACGAAAGTGGTCAACGTGGACATGAGACTGAAGCAGCCGCGGTTAGTGTGTCCTTTAAAGCTTATCTACCGCAGAAAGTCACAATTTCTTTAGCTCAGCCCTCCCTTCACTTCGTCCTCCAAAGCTGTACATAAGGTATAAAAGTTCTCCACAGGCTGTGATGTCTATGATTATCATGTCAGGCACTATAATCTTCAGTTTTACATAACGTTAGCTTATCTTGCATATGCTAGAAGTTTATCCCGACCCTTTTACTTCTTTCCATGTTTGACATGTACTTTGGCTTATCGTACTACTATGAATTATTACAGTAGCAACCACTTTTTCTTGAGCAGGTTGAAGTTGAAATTCAATGATATACTACAAAACGATGAGACGGCACGGGTTGAAAATGGAATAATATCAAGAGCCAATAAACTTTGGTTCGTTGAATCCCAATAAAAGAAGAGTGAAATATGCATATAGTAGTTGTATTGCACAAAATCGAAGTGCTGACAATTTCTTCTTTCGAAAACTTGAGCTAACCTCTTAATATGTTGCAGTTTATTAATGCAAACAATGAAACATTGTGTTGTACCTGTACCTATATGTTTTCTTTTTTCTGTGAAACACATGTACATGAATACAATGAAATGATGTTTCGTAATATAACCTACTTTATATAGCATTATATTTTTAATGAACCAGTTCATTAAAAAATACGTTTGTCTTGTATAAGCAACATGCAAGTTTTCTAATGCGATCAAAAATTCGTTTACGTAAACATCTCTATGGGTTTATGGGGTTTATGTATAAATCTTCCTCCTAGTAGATATGTATTCGAAATATTTATAAACATTTCTACTACAGAAAAAGTGTAACTAACGAATTTACGTCATTGTAACAAATATGCCTGTATTACATTACAAATCACCCTAATCAGTAGACTTTTGATTGCGTACTCATTGTGTATGAAGATTCCAGGGTAGACAAAAGACGATCCCTAGGTACTAAACCGTCATCAACGTTTGCAATGACGCTTTTGTTGCCGAAAATAGATGCAACTTCCAAGTACGGATTATTATTATTTATTATGTCGCTTGTGCTTACGATAATCATCATTCCTGAATTAACTTCATATAAAGTAATCTGAATTAGCTTCACTTCATATAAAATAAAGTTATTTGTAATATCTTGCAATACTACAAACGTCATAATTTATTTCATCATCCTTTGTTGGAAGCTCTTTATGACTACATATTAGATGTACGTTACAACAGAGCACAGCGAGACTAATAAATAGTTTCATGCTAAAACGAATTACGTGGACCTAAATTCAATGTAAGTAAACGAGAATAATTTATGTGCAGGTAAGAATGATTTGATTTGTACGTTTAAGGGTGGGCTTGATAGCATTGCAATTTATTAGCCAATGAACACTACGAAACTGAATTAGCTCTGGTCTGTTTGTGTGTTAGTGACTGTAAAGCAATGATTTGCCTTGTGTGTACTGTAGGAGTGTAACTGCCAACGCTCATGAGTGTAGAGAATTAGTTATAAATAATGATACACCGGAGATAAAGTAATAAACCGCAACGTATACTTATAAGCTTTATTATAAGCTGATGTAAATTACATATAAGTATAGTTGACAGAGAATTCTGAGAATGGTATGGACTTTGGACACTGCTAGGTACTTAGATACCCTGCAGATTATTTTATTGCTTTTGTTTGTCTCTCCCACGACAACAGTGTCGTTCGTACTACTTTGAATGGTAACCTCTATGCGAGGGAGTAATCAATCAATGTTTTGTAACTTCCTGAAACATTTTCATTTTCTGGTCGAATAGCAATTGTGAGACTGAGCCCTTGAATGACTCCTGATACACAGTCCTAATCGTCTTCGCACACAACACAGTAAACAAATAACAGATGACATCAGTCACGAACAATTCGTAAAGCGTTCTTAAAGGGCTTATTTGCTACTTAGGTTCGTTGTTTCCCCTAATCCACTTTTCTCCGTTCCATTGAATACAACTTATATTACTCGTGTATGCAGCCTACTGTAATATATTACTGATGTAGGAGAATGAGAAAAGTGTGACGTGACTTTCTTTCAGGAGTTTCTCTCCAGAATCAAAAAGAGTGCACATGACCTTTCCTGGCAAGGCCATACGGAACAGAACCGTATCGTTATTAGTTTTCTATATTTTACCATTCTATTCATGTTTTCATTGCTCATGCAATTTCAATGTAAAGAAACCAACGTTTACCCATTACATATGCTTGACCATTACTATTGCCTATTGCTTTATAAGCAGACCTGCTGCTGCGAGAGCTTTACGTGCGTTGCATAACACACAATCTTCCTAAACCAAACACGAAGTACGGGGTACGTATATTAAATAGAAAATCGACTCGCGATATTAATTACGTTTCAGTTTATTTGTTGTGAATCACACGACTGCTTCACGATGACACGAAAGTAAACAAGCCCCTTACCTTGCCGTTTTAAGTTTGCCTTGCTTTTATAAAAATAAAACTCGTTGTGCCTGATCATGTACGATCATGGAGAAAGCAGAAGATCTATTTTTATTCTATAAAGCTGCTGGGAGTATACCACAAGCAAAAATAAGCAACTGAAATCTAAAAGTAACAAAATAATGTTCGTAAGTGACACTTACCCTTTATCGTAGAGTGAACAGTAAGGTAGCGTCAAGCTTCGTAGAAACGACCAGACTTGTTCATAGTCCCAATCGAGCAACGGAGAAATCCTCATGACTTGTGGCCAATTTGGGTCGGTCATCTAAACGAAAACAAACATGCATACCTATAATTTATATTCTACTGACTCGAATATGAGTCTGCATTTGAGACACAGTAAAAATACAACAACGAGAATGTAAATTAATATTTAAATCGGTTTTAGTGGAGTAGGTTAATTATTACAATACATAATGCACTTTTGTTGTTTACACGCGCGAGGCTTCAGCAAATAATTCACTTTTGGTTTAGTTTACCATAGCTCTGTTCATTTGTATTTATTTTGCATTTTAGACAACATAAGGTTTCCGCCCTATACCAGTTTGAGTGAGTCGAAGAACGGTAATCTGAACAGCAAAGAGCATTTACTATTGATAAGAGTAGAAGGTGTAGATAAATGGTAATTTACTGTGAAAGTACTTATTACTGTTCATTTAATGTCATTCATGCACTTGTACAAGTAGTCAAATATGGTTAAACTGAACAGACGTCAATAACAACTCAGTGGGGGTGTCCTGGCCAGAGTGTAAACAAAATTTAGATAATGTGCTGAATGATTGAATGCAAAAGAAAGTCGCATCCGGGAAGATACGATACGAATGTATTACACTAAAACGACCTAGTAACATAACAAGCACAGTAAACCAACCTGGAAGTAATTCAAGTCCTTTCCACTTGGATCCGAACGACGCGTTCCCATAAGTACCCCCTTTATTTCCGGATGTTCAGCCAAGGCTGATCGTAAACCAGCCTGAATTGGTCCTTGGAATGTCCAAAGCTTTAAACTGTACCTTTAAAGTAAATACAAAATGCTTTGTCATAAAAAATAAAATGCACAATGAATGAGTACACTATACTATACTGCTTATATGCATTATGATTTGGTATGATGCATATATCATCCACTGTACTAGCACGTACATAATACACTATAAACTCCTAAAATATAAATGTTTAGCCTCATTTATATCTATTATAATGAAAACTGGTAAAGACAGAAATATTGTAGCTAAATAAGGAACGTTTAGTGAGCGTAGACCGCACCATCTGCACATATGTACGGTACACCCACATATAATTCTTTAATGTAGTACGAAATAGGTAATAAACGTCCTTGCCATAAAGTAAGCTATACAAAGTCATAATAAGTTAGTTGCATACACACAGTGGCTGTGGAGAGCAGATACATAATTCCTTATGATAATTTCGACCAGTTGTAATAGTAATCAACTACTATTAACTCCACTAGTCCTGACACCAACAGAAATGAGAAAGTTATACAACTGCCGCACGACTTACTTAGGGAAACAGAACTTCACTGCCATTCTATAACCCACATTGACTTTCTTCTTCGTCTTAACATTTTCATGAGAAAATTCTCAGCGTTTTGTTGGCCATACATTAGCTACTTTATGGTTGAGTCACACAAAGCATGTCTTTACTTTTAGCTCTTCTGTTCTTCTGTGTAAACGCAGTCAGGCTGCATGGAGCCTTAGCTTAGAGTTCTATTCTACTACTTCCAAGTTGCAAAAGTGTATTAGAAAGGCTTACACTGTAGGATAGAATGTGTGTCACTAAGTGAAAGTCACAATACACATATCATACAGGTATCTGCGTTATAGTTGTATTATTGTAGTGTTGTATAGTAATATACAATGAAAAGTTAAACCACACATGGAGTCATTAAACGCTAAATATGATATCTCATAAAATGTAACATTTCCTACGAAAACTAACAAAGCCTTATAGACTGTTGCAATTTTTATTGCCTGAAAAAACATTGCTTTTGTCCACCTTATCGTATTTCCTTCCACCAAGCCAAATATTAACAGACAATTGTACTCTGCTACCCCTACGCAGACTGCTACTACTCCCAAAGAAAGGAAACCCGTATAGTATTACTTAGTAAGTTGTAGCAAAGTTGTTGTAACACAAGAATTACATTTATTAGCAACACAAGAGTTGCCAGAACAAGAGCAGCAATAATTTCGCAAAGCTTTTTTGTCTTGTCTCTTCCTTTTTCCTGCTTTGACTTAACAGCACGTACGTACTGCACTGGCAATGGCATACATAGAGAAAACATTTGGTTCCATTCAGCAATCAGAAGCAAAGAAAAGCAAAGCACCGTAGAAAAAGTCACAATAGGAAAATGCCAATGTTTTAATGCTTAAAGCTCTCGTGCCCTGTAAGACACAAGCTCAGCTTAACTCGGTTGTAGTCATTTTATGCCGAAAATCAAATTAACTAAAGACCTGATGATATTACCAGCACCGGACTGTCAAATGCCAGTTTAGGTTGTTAAAGCGTAAGTATTGCATACAATATGTAGGTATGTGTCTTTATATATCTGTACTATATAGGAACTTGAGAAAAACAATTTAATGTCTGTGTGTAATTAAACCGAAAGAACAATATGTGCAGTATAATACAAACCATTCAATGTTTAACCTAGAGCCTTTCCTTGGCAGGATATCATCAATGTGGACGTATGGTCATGTTTCATTATTAAAACCCAGAAAACATTTAATTTCGACTAAAGCCGCTCTGGACGTAAATGTTGTAGCTGCCTACTTTACTTTCTGCTGGCACACATAAATAAGGACGAGTTGTTTATAAAAACATTACTGTGGATGTAGATACAGCGCGATGCAAACACTTTCGCAACAAACGGATACAACATTCATATATGACTCAATACAAACGTAGCCGTGTTTTTGGAAGGGTAGGATTTGCTATTGTAATACTGAATCACTCCAAATAAATGTTTTCATTTGTGCAATTGGAGCTGAATATTTTAATTACATCTCATAAACTTGGTAAATAAAACATGCCGCCGATTTCACCAAAGTAAATGCAAATAACGCCAAGTACACGGTGAATTATCGGAGAGTGTTTTCAAGTAGAAAGAAAGGCTAGCACTTACTTTATGCATTCACATCTACCTACATATGTATACAGATTGTGCATGTGCACAATAATATTTCATATACACATTTCTGTTTGCCTGTGGTTGAGCGTATTGTTTCGTGAACATGTTGTTCAACATGGGAGCAGCAGATCATAACAAATTCTGAATAGGTTGAGCAAAAACGTGCTTTTGCAAGCAGATTTCCCATACGCTCACACGGTTTGCATTCAGAAGGATAAAAAGATAACAGACAGATAGTTACCAACGCCCTAATAAATCCGAAGAGTAGATTGACTATTATGTACGTTGCTGGTTCTGGATAATTTACTTCTCCTTTCTTCACAATAAATACTACATTACATAAACACACATAAGTGGCACAACGTACGTAAATTGCACACATATATTTTACTGACGAAGAGATATGTTAAGATAAGAGATTAGGCAAGATTATAGTCACAATATCCCATTTTTATCCTATGTAAACTGTTATTTTACTACTTATTAGCTTTGGTGTTAGTTAGTTATTATTATTTTTACTTTATTGTCCAAATCCTGTGTGTGGTAATAAATTTCAGTTTTATATTGCAGTTTTCATTCCAGTTTATGTAGGTAATAATAAGACCTTCTCATTTCGTTACCTACGCATATCCATAAACACACGTAAGCCAAAAACCAACCTACGTCATGTGCAATCTCATCAACCGTAATTTCAACAATTTTTATTTACTAACATTACGTACGTTTGTGCATGAAAGCGTCAGTATAATATGAAGTACCTAATTATACACTTAACAGATTCAAATCCCAATAAAAGAGAATGATCTGTGTAATACATATTATATTGCACTACCACCACCATGACATGAAATCAGAATAATTAATGAAACGCTGTGGTTTCAGCTTCACTGTTGAACAAAACCACGATTTATATTTAGAAGCAGAGAATTCATTACTTTTAGCTAGCTGTTGGTTTGGAAAATAGATATTTATTAGTTTGGCAGTTGGCACGTTTGACTGTTTATTATTACAAGCTACTGTATATATGTATCATAAAGCAATAGCCAACATTTACCATACCTGTATGGTACAACAGCAAAATATTTGACAAATAGAAAGCATAAAAATGTTATAGATGGAATATATTGTACAAATAGAATTCTGGCAAACTACGTACCTTTCGGAAGATTCACGAATGAAAGTTTCCATTTCAGGGAATCCATTGTCAGTGCGAATACACAGAGCTTGAAGCTTGTCTTTGTTCTCTGGCAACTTTTTACGAATCACTGCGTAAGCAAGATGTAATAATGCAGTGCAGTCCTTTCCTCCATTGAAACAGATACACAACTTTCCCAGAGAATATTTTTCTAACGCCTCTTCAATCGTCTTTGTACAGAACAACAAAACAAAATGACAATAAAATATTAGCCACACATCATACCTACAATAAAATACGCTCTGAATGAATGTCCACACTTGAATATTGTACATCATTTATAAAACAGAAACGTAGTGCATGGACAGAAATATTATGGCCTATAGCCCAAAGCCCATTTGCCAATTTATCATTCACATTTTCTACACAAAAACCTTACACGAGTGGTCTAACAATAAAATAATGTCCTTAGGTTCTGTAACACACACATTCTGCAACATAGAATTGAAATTCTAGGAAGCGACATATATTTCTACTTACAAGGTCGAGTCTTTTTCTCCATTACAACAGAAACATTATTACTAACTATCTTTGTTTGATTGTATAGTAATTAACTAAATATTTAGGTAAATAATATTGATTTCATCTGCTGAGGTATGTCGGTGAATCATCTCTTATGCAATTATCATATGAATGTAAAGATACGGATGTAGTATGTATAAAGAAGTATTAAAAAGAAATCTTACGGAAACTGCTTTAGACACGATTTGATGGAGCGGATGCTGTTTGTCTTGAGTGATAGCGTAGACCTTATCAGCAGCGGTGGCAAGTGGTTGATTGTCGTAAGAAATGACGCTGTTAGGAGGCAAAAGACCTGTCAAGAAAGTGTCAGCCTCTTGAACCTTATCCGGAGAATGAGAATCCATAGTGATCCTGGTTGAAAAGTACAGATTGTCTATAACCGGATACGAACCAAATGTAACAGAGTCTTTAAACTTGTCCACAGCCACATTCAACTGTGGCGTTACCGACATTTCATCTCTGGCAATAAAAATTTCTCTGAAATGAAACGGATGAGCAGAAATGTTCCCAACACCACCACCATCACCAACACAAAAACGCTCATCAAGAATTCGCTTCATTCGGGGAAACATTTTCTGCAGGAATTGCGGAATGCCCGGAAAAACGAAGACATTATGGACATTTACAATAGGAAAACTAGGTCTGTGAGATGGTTGATCCGGGTCAAACAGTAATTTCGCACTTTGGGGCATTTCAGCCATTTTCATGATGACGCTTTTCTCTAAGCCTCTCTTCCCCAACCAAAAGTCTACCATACGAGCCATTTCCTCATTAAGCAACACAGGCTCATCGAAAGCCTTTGCCACTCCGACGTACGTCATGTCGTCATGTGTAGGACCGATGCCGCCTGTCGTCAACACAAAGTCGAATGTCGAAGAAAATTGTCTAACTTCTTGGGCTATCTCTTGAATGCCATCGCCTATCACCGAGATCCTTCCTACTTTCACTCCCATATTGTATAATTCTTTACAGAGGAAATGAGAGTTCGTGTCTAACACTTGCCCTTTGAGAATTTCATCACCGATTATTATCAGACCGGCTGTCCTGTTTTTGATCGCCTGCTTATCGCTCTGTGACACTGATGTCTTTCCCCCTCCTCCATCATCACTCATCATCAGCCTCAAGTTCAAGTTCTAAGAATAAATCAAAGAAACACAACTATGCACACTGCATCGTCATCAAAGAAAATGAGTTTCCTTTATTTCATTTCATCTCCACATCTATTTCCATGTTTCATCAAAGCTTGTCTGTCATACCAAATAAATAGAGTACACACCTTTGACATGAATCATGCAAAGAAATCTATACGTATCACTTATCATATACGGTATGGTACAGTCTAACTTGTATTTATATCAGTGCATCTGTCATTTATGCCATGCTTTGGAAAGAAGAGGCAGAATACTGAATAATTCCTCATTTACTGAAAAAAATGAATTAAAGAACGAATTGCAAGCATCGAAGCATGTATGCTCTTATTAGCGTTGCTACTACAAGTAATAACTACAGAGCATAATTATTTACTACTGACTGTGTTCATCATCTGAAAACAAATAATCCCATCAACACATTGAGATTGAGATTACTGTAATTAACTGTATTAATATTAATTAACCTAATCTTGACAACAGTTATATAAATACTACCCAATACTTCGTAAGTTCAGGTGACACAAATGTGGAAATTATGAAAGCCTGCAGCCTACAGAAAATGAAATTGTTATACATACTCCGATGATGACGATAATATTGTAAAGCAAAACTAATCCTCTAATACCACTAATGCAAATGCAGTGCGTAAACGTAAAGCTAAATGATAATGCATGACTGCAGCTCTACCATGTAAAAAATACTCTACATAATATATACAACACAAAACTTATAAACGGAAACAGAAAAGTGCTGTGTAAGTGTTATTGATAACGGGGAAAGTTGCGTCAGAAATATCAGAGTGGAAAAGAGATTTTATTATAAAGTATATAACATTATGCAATGCAATGCAAACCAGTGATGCATTAGACTTTATTATTTGTTAACAAATCATAAAAAGGATCAATGTGTTTGACCATACGTAAAAAATACAACCTCGTTTTGTATCTAGTAAAAACTAATTCTCGGATTACTATAGGTATAAGAGTTGATAAAGCATTGTGTAAACTGCTAATCAAATTATCCAGCCTTATTATACGGACTTATAACTTTTCATTCATAAAAAAACATTTTTTACTGCCCTGAATGTGGTCGAAAATAAATACCAAGTTGCATACATACATAGATAATATTTATCAAAATTATATAGCTGAATTCACTTTCAGGATTGAAGTATGGATAGGAAAAATTGTACCGAGAGAGGTACCTATACAAAATAAGCGTGTAAAAAGAAAATCACAGTTTCACACAAATATCAAGGGAGGTAATTAAACACAAAGCTCAGTAAAAGAAATTGAGAGCAAAGCGTTTAAGTATAGTTATTGCGCTTACTGTTTTGTCATAAAACCGATTTTCATGTAATTTATAGTTGAATTTTATACATAAGCTCCAAAAGTTCATGATGTTACATATTCAAATGACAAAAAATGATGTTGGACGTAATATTTTTTTTAATCACATAATATCTGTCAACTAATTTTATTCTCCTACTTAATCAAATAATATAATATTACTTAATAGTTTCTGTTTGTTAGATGTAGTTACACTGACTTTTTAATTTCATTATTCTGGAAATACTACTGGAAAAAGTGTAAATCAGCTTAAGTCATTGTCTGCCACTGTAGTCTCCTTGAATTTCTTTTCAATACTGTTAACGTTAATGGCGCAGGACTCGTCGTAAGGCTGCATAAGTGATTCTTGGACATTTAATTTGTTGTTCTTTGTCGATTCAGATGAACTTGAGCTTGTTGCTTCCTTATGCAGAAGTTTAAGGGTAGAATCAATTTCCGTCACTTTGCAGCGATTCAACTCGTTGGTCTGCTCATTTACAATTATAATTCCACAATTAAGAAAACATTGTATTTAATCATTTATAATTATAATGGACATCAAGTAAAGAAGTTGAACTATTGTGAGAATTGTGACATGCAAGTATTCAAAAACTAATTAAACTTATATTTATGTTCTTTTTAAAAAAGGAAGTACAAGTTCAATACAGACAGAATGCTAACCTTTCGCTTATTATTTAGATGAGTGTGTTTATTAAGCTTAGATGATCCCTTGCTACTGCTACTGCTGCTCATCTTTTTCGTCTTATCCTTATTCTTATGAATGTGAGAATTCAACTTTTTCTGGGAAGTTTGCTTAGAAGGTTTGTATGCTCCCATTTTTCACTAAACAAAATATATCAAAGTTTCAGAGAATAAAATATTATAGACCTAGATTATACATCTACACATAGAAATAAAATATTATAGCGTCCTTACGCCTATAATATTATGAATAATATAAATGATGTTAGCCTTATCAAAAGACTTTAGACTACACTCACTACACTATATAATATATTATTGTCACGAACAAGATAAATTAATTGACAACTGGAAATTGATGCCACAATTTAAATATGTATACAATAATTAGTGCTTAATTTATCTCCACTTTCCTGGTTCGATTTATAACCAATAATCTAATGGTCATAGTCATACTTACAAATTGAAATTCTAATAAATCATAACATAACTTAAACAACAATCAGCAAATCATTAGTACTACTTCAATCTTGTTTTCATCTTATCAATCAAATTATGATCAATATTGTTTTACATTGAACACTTACTACTTATAAAATGAATTACTTCATATCGGTAATTTACATAGGAAACATATTACATATTTTATGTGTATGACTAACTTGATGACTATGTTTCAGAATATTTCCTTTTCAGAGAAACTGTACGACAAGTGTTGTCAGACATTAGGATTTCATGAGGCATTTTGAATGAAACTCGCAGCATTTCCTTATTAGGAGCCACATTTCGAACCATAACTATGTCTAAAATATTTTCTTTTGGTAAGCTAAAATCAATTTTCTCCTCTACAAGATTGAGAGCTTTTTCTTTGAACAATTCAATATCCTTGATGAAACAGTAAACATGAACAATTAATGTCAAATCTGATGGCACAACAATCTGTTCCTCAGAGGAGTCAGATTTTAATAAGTTCCAAAATGAGTCCAAGAAGTCCACAGCCATAGCGGGTAAATTCATAGTGAGATGCAACTTTTGCTTCGAAAAATCGTAACCAGTACTAATTTTCTGTTTAAGATCTGCTGCAACATCTTGCTGAATAAATTGGCGGCCGTCTTTATTGAAACATGTGACACGATCTTCAACTTTATTTTTCTTTACGTTGTTCTGCAACCACTTGTACGATTCTGGATTCAAATCATTAGCTAAGACGATACATTTCTTTTTTGCAACTGGAACTGAGAAAGGACCGACACCAGCAAAAACATCGTATAGAACATCTCCCTTTTGTAGAACTTTGAAAATTCTTTCATGCTCTGTGGAGAGTCGAGGATTCCAATACACATGGGCAAAATCAAATTCAAAATCACATAGGCTCTGTTTAACATTTACAACAGTTCTTGGCTCCCCAGCCAATATCTCCATTGCAAAGTTCCTGTACTTATTATCTATGTTGCTTAATTTATTAACAACTGTCTTTGCCTGATGAATTTTGTCGAGTAGGATTTGAGCAATAATAGACTTGAACGGAAAATGATGTTCTCGAAGATTCAAATGAATGATATGCCCAACTTGAGAGAATCCAGACACTTTATCCTGATCATCTGGCAAAATGACGTCAAGTAACTGACTCCAAGACCAGTTGTCATACGATAATTGTACATTTTCAAAATAAGCTGATTTAGAGATTTCCTGGTCCAGTTTAAGTTCATCAACGAGGAATTTCGGCAGACTTTTTTCGTCAGTCGTTTTTATCATTTCTGGATTCAAAAAAACTCTTTTCTTGGCTATTGATGATGAATTTTGATTCTGATTGCCATTTTCCTCTTCATCCTTGCCCTCAATCGCTTGGACAGGTTTCATTCCAATTATTTTGAACAAATAAGGTTTTAAATTTTTAATTTCTTTCCCAATGAGATGGTCATTAACGAGAACTGTAGGAATTTTTACTACTTTCGTAAAAGCTGCTTTGTCTAAAGTTTTCATATTTTTATGGATGGGTGGCCATAACATTTTGCATCTATTTTTGGAAATCGTATCTTCTGTTGTTGTATTCATTTTCGAGAAAGACTTCACATTGTTCACATCCCCAGTATTGATTAAAGTTGAGTACGACGTTTGCTTCGCAGTTAATCCAGGGCTGAATATCCTCTTTTAATCCAAAAATTTAATGACTTTAGCCAATTTCATTACTAACAAATTTGCATAACATTTTATACACTAATTAATAATTTTCAATTTCATAGTTATCAAACAAATCAAAGGAATTCACAATATTACATAACTTCTTACATTCAACATTGTTAGCATACGTCCAAAATCATTACATTCGTTAAACATTATTATTTCAATAGCTGTACTTACAAAATTTCCCATTGTAAGTACATACTACAGAGTAAAAGGGTGACAGGGTGAGTGAAGGGCTATCATGTGAAAAGTGTGAATGAACTATTTGATTATTTATAATATTGATTGGCCTTTTTATAGCCAAAAATGAAAAACTTATGACAAAACAAGTAAACGCAAGACTTTTACACAATATTAATCAATGCCTGATTGCCTGACACCTGTAAACACTGAACTTACAACGTATGGCTTAAAAATTAATGGAGTGGAGAATATTATTAAATATTATACACATTGATTGTAAGGATAAAATAAAATAAAATTATTATCATAATGTACGTAATTATTGTCTTCGATCAACACTTACAACAATGTATGTACTCACTGTCAATAATTAAGAATAATTGTAAAAGCCTCAAAAAATAAAACGAAACTAACCTTCGATAATACCGGCAGTGACAAAAATTTCTTCGATGTATTTCTTATATACGAACGTTGAAGATGTGCTTTAACGAAGTTGGTAACAATAAATGCCATAGACAAAAGAAAAAAGACAATTTCGGATTTTTTAATTGCTGACAATTAACAGTGTGACATATATGTTAATTATTTCAATGCAGCTACAGTCAACAGTCAACAAAATGTAAAAACTTAAAATTAACAAGTTCTGACTATTACATGTGCCGCCTTTAAACAATGCCGCTCTACGTGCAAGGTAACGTTGTAACATACAGAAACAGAGACAGGACATCCAGGACATGTATTCAAAAGAAATTGTCTCATATTCTATTCAATAACTTTTTAGTGCACAAAACATATTTTTAATAAGCTTATTAACTAATTAACTACTTAATATTAATATGTGAACCATATATATTCAGACACTCAAACAGAACATTCACATAAGGTGGTTTTAGTACCACAGAGATTGTGGTATATAGATTCTCTGCTGCGTACATGGTTTTTGCTTATAAAGGACAGACAGACTTTAATGATTCCTATAAAGTGGTACAATAACACAATAAATATGAAAATTTAATAGTATTTAAGTTATTTAAACATAAAAATATTTTTCGCATGTTTTATAAGTAGGTACTCGTCAATTCATCGATTGAAGCGTAGCAAAGATTTAGTATGCACACAACTTTACTAAAGAAAAGCAAAGACTACCAAAGGTAAAAAACATAGAGCTGAGCTGAGATGTGTGAATGCTAATGAATTGTGAATAAATACGAAGGCAACACTAACACTGCAGACTACAAAGCTATATCAATCCTTATTATTCCGCCTAATAAACCATAATGCAAACAACATGCAAAATTGCAAACTTCAACAGATTATTTTACTACATTACAACTTACATTACAACGACTCTGCTGCAGGGAAACAATAACAATAAATGTTTTATATACGCATATGTAATTGAATGAACCATATTTGCTGATTTTCTAGCAAATTTGTTAACAAATATAGCGTCAGCATATTTGTTAACTGTTTGCAGATTCTGTTATATTTTATTTGCATATCATATCATAAGCGTTTAACCGATTCTTCAATAAAATGATATATTTTAAATCGCAGACGCATTCTGACTGTGACGGATTCTTATGATGTAGAAAGTAGAAAGGTACGGTAAGAACGTTTCGATTTTCGATGAGTATTATAAACCATCATGATATTTTTAACAGATAGTATAATATCAGTATTATCAGTTAATATACGTAACCATTTTTTCGTAATAGCTAGTAGTTAGTAATTAATGAAAGCCATATATCTATGTTTATAATAATATATGTAGGCATAATAATGAGGGACACATAGGATCCATATATATACAATAAGTGGCACTTCTTGGGGTTCAATCGTTGTTTAGGGTTCTGGATAGGATCGGCTATCTCTAAATACGCCCGTGCAATGCAATGTGGTCATGGTCATAGCCTAATCATTATAATATACAATATAATTCTCCGAGTGACAAAATAATAATATGCAAATGTATTTTTTGTGTGTTGATGTGATATAGATGTTTCGGCTTCGGTATGTTCGATTTATTTAAAACAGATAAGAACTTATTTAGCTTCAAAATAATCGCTCATATAAGCTACAAATTAGCTCAATCCATCATAATTATAGCCATAAAATTTACAACGGGTTATACGATAAAATGATAGTTAAATGTAGGATTAGACCCAGCAGAAATCCGTATATAAATACAGACAAATGTGTCACAAGATATAATTCCCCTTAGCTCCTCGGGAATAAACATAAAATAGAAAATTAAAAACTGAAATTTTCCTTATTTTCATT
The DNA here is from genome assembly GCA_019776165.1 of Pogonognathellus flavescens. NCBI lineage: Eukaryota > Metazoa > Arthropoda > Collembola > Entomobryomorpha > Tomoceridae > Pogonognathellus > Pogonognathellus flavescens. The sequence continues at coordinate 41,042 of JABASD010001384.1, forward strand.
CACAACTTGAATACCCACAATATTTGACAGCTACATTACATCTCATAATGCAGTTGTCAGTAATTTGCATTCTTGGTTTTGCCCTCGGGGCGTCGGCGGCCAGTATTATCAAACCGGCAGTTCAACCAACAGTAAGTTTATAAATAATCACAGTTCATCTGGAAAATATCAACTTACAATCAATGAAATTCATTCAAATATTTAAATTAATAGGTTGAAATCCAAGGTCCATCAATCTTGCCCATTGTTGCTCCAGGAAACAAACTTCCAATTGTGAAGCCAATCATCGAATCTGTTGGATCTCCATCCGCATCCGGTGTCGTTTCATCCGTTGGAAAGCCAACCATTGAAGCCGTCGAAGGAAACTCCATCCTCCCAATTG
>JABASD010001385.1:0-41360 GCA_019776165.1 Pogonognathellus flavescens
TGCCAGCGCATTACAGAGGAATTGACTATATTTATAAATGCATCAATATCGAGTTTCGCTACAAATTATAATTATATAGTCCCAATTATTTTTTAGCTTTGCATTTGTACGTAGTACGAACAAATACTAAATAACGAAACAATAGTAGGTACACTTAATATAGGTCAAATACATGATAAGTAATCAAGATACTCTCTGTGCCTTGATAAGTACCTACTTAATAAAGATTTATATCGTTTTGGTTCTGGTAGGAGAAATGACTAAAGAATTCCGCTTGCTTTGGAAGCTGAAATTAGACAATAAAAATTCGACTGAACAATAATATGGAATTTTGATGGAATGATTCATTTTCCGATCCAGAAAGGAATCATAGAGTACAAGGGGAGAGTACTTGTATTGTAGGTATGTACAATATTATTGTTATGCATATAAACTTTTTCTGGGAATGTACATATATTAATAGCATGGTAATCTTTATATACGACTTTCTTTTCTCTTCTTGGAAACACTTGATGTACTATTGCAAAATTGTAATCTTGAAATACAAGGAATATAGATATGCCTTATACTAAAATGCTAATAATAATCAAGGCCCTAGACTTATACTCTATGTGCCTTGAATAATAATAATGTATTACATAGAGGAATGACTTTGCCAATCATGCGTCTTTCTATCTGGGTATATTGGTAGCTGTAGCTTAATTAGCTATTCTGCAACGTGACCTTAAAAGTGATCAACTAATTCATCGATATTATTTTTTTCATTGTTCTCCTACCTTAATTCATTGCGCGTTGATACTAATTAATAATTAAATATATTTTATAGTTAATTAATAGTTTATATTCGTTCCATGTTAAACATTTTAACATTCAATGCACTTTCTTTGTGCACGATTGTTAAATAGTATGTGTTTAGGTAGTCTAGTAGGTAGGTAATTGTTATATACTACCTTTGCAAATTGTAATTTGTAGAGGATTCCTTCCTTTTTGGAAGTTAAAGAGCTGCATCATGCGTTCTCACCTTCTTTCCTTTCTGTATTAGTTTCTTGATAGGACGAATGTACCATGGTTTACCCATTTTTAATTGATTCAGAGTGGATTCCTCTTTGTAAAATATTTCCAATAATGGATTGGCCATGGTAAGAATTTGAATGGGCTCCATGATATCTTCCGTGCACATTTGAATGTAAAGACGACGCAGGGTGAAAATGTGAGCAAGTGCTGTTAGAGAGTCGGGAGATAACTAGAATTGTAAAAACATACAACTAATAATTAATTTTAGAATTAATGAAATAGAAAAAATAAAATGAATGTCATGTCATAAGAATAAATACGTACAATAATTCCGTTAATCATGGAGAGGCTTTCCAATTTACTTAAGTACACTATCCCGAATGCAATCGAAAGTCCAGTAATTCTGCAGTCCACTCGGTTGTGATCTCCATTGATAATTTCCAAAACCCTCAGATCTGGAATAAGATAAAGAGAATTAAAAATAATTCGTACGCATCACAGGCATTTGTATCTTTAAACTTTGAATTTCGAAGATCTAACTAATTTCCAAAGAATTGCTAGTTACTCGTAAATTTCTAAACGTGATATTTAAAATTTTCCAAAATGTAAATACTAAATAGAGTTCTCAATTTTAATGCGTAAAAAAAGTAAAGAAAAATGTAACAGTAATTGTATAGTAATTCAATTACAGTACTTCTCATTCAAATCAATAATATTGATTGGAATGAGAAGGCAAGGCTTACTTTTTAATGTTCCAATAAAAGGTGCTTCATTTTCCAATTGAAAACTTTTGCTTTTCTTCTTTTTTAACTTTTTGAATGGTTTAATGTACATAATCCCCAAGTCTGTTAAATTATCTCCCCAAATGATCAACTCTTCCAACTGTGGCATAAGTTTATAAATTTCTTTCATAATCCCATCCGTAGCCATTATCTCCAACTTTTTCAGATTTGGAAACACACTTGACAAAATACAAATTTCATTTTCCGGAATCAATTCGGTAAGTTTCAAAGATATGATTTTCGGATAGGTTTTCTCGACTGGAACTTCAAGTACGTGAAATATTTTGATAGCTCCTCCGAAGAAGTCTAGAGAATGAGTACGCTCAAAATTCAATTCCGAGAGACAAGGGAACAAATCAAGAAATTCGTTAGTAAGCATGCTGTAGCACATTGTCAGTTTATAAACGTGGTCCATTTTCGGGAATGCGAATAAAGTTTGATGAGGTGGGATTCTTGGTGCCAGGTCTAAATCTGGGTCATGATCGAGGTCACTGCTTCCTCCTGCTGCAACATCAAAGGAGTTTGCAGCCATGTTTGATGGCACAGCAATGGCCAATCGGATATTTAAAACTTGAAGTGAAGACGACTGTTGAACCATAAAAAGGAAAAGCCATTTCCCATGGTCATCGAGTTTAATTTGCAAAGCCAACTGTTTTAGTTTTAGTTCAAGCTTAAAAAGCCATTTGAAGTCGCAGCTATCAACCCATTCATAATCGCAAGAAATATTTTGAAGTCTGTGTAAGTTTCCAGCATAATAAGCTACCATGAACATGTCGATGAATTTGACAGTTCTAGGAGCGCGGGAGAAAGGTCGGGGTCTATAGTGTAAATCCACCAGGTTTGGCATGTAGGTTAAAATTTCATTGCAGGAATCCACAGACTTTGCTACAGAAGGGTCATACCAAGTGAATTTCTTTAATTTAGTTAACTTGGGTCGATTAGCATCCAAAATAGGTTCATCTTCCAATTCATCGTAACACATTCGTGTGTAGAATTCCTCCAAGTTTGGGCAGTGGGTGGGAAGCATAAGAAATATTTCTTGAGCATGCAAATTATCCAGCCAATTGTCGTAAAATATTTCTAATGTTTTCAAATTGTGCCCGAAAGTCTCAAAAAAAATTTGAACTGGAAAACAACGAAAGTTGAATAAATCTTCGTTGAGTTCCAAACCAAAGTCTCGGAAAATCGAATAGTCTCTGTTTCTCAATTCATGCGTGAATTCTTCAATATTCGATTCTTGTTGACCATCCTGATTTGCGAAGAATGTGATTTTGCGAATTCTGTTTTCTATGTAAGGTCCCGTTGCTTCTTTCCATAAATGACTCACCCGACGACAATTTTTCAATTCTGACAATTCAAGGTAATACAACAGTTTGGCAAGAATCTGAAATATCCAAGCAGAAACTAAATTAGAATAAATTAATGCATGCATAAATTAATCAATGCCTGTGTTTACATATTAGTCGTTGTACAAGAAGAGGATGGACATAATAAATATCAGAGGCAAAAGAAGATGAGGTACTTACCTCGGGGATCTTGAAAGGATTTTCTTGTATAGTTTTCTCATCTCTCGATGTTTCGTATTCAGCTGCCTCAGCCTCCGACATTCTCCACGGGCTATAAACTCTATAGGTACAGTGCAAGATACAAGTTCATATAATATTTAATTGTGGAGAACCCAAGGTCAGAAAATCCTACATGTAATAAAAATGCAATCACTCCTTTTATTCTACACCGCAGCTAACTAAAAGTCTTATTAATGAACCAAAACATTCTAAAGGAATCACTCATTAACCGATTTAAATGGATGTAATAATGTTAATGTTGTGGGACGTGACGTTTCAAGACTACAACAGTATGAATGAAAACATCTGCCCTGAACTGGAATTGATCCATTTAGATTCTTTCATTCCTGATCCGATTTCCCCTGTATACCACATATTCTCCCTTCTTCAGTTTCTTCGCTCCTAGTGCCGAATATCTCCGAGAGAGTAAATTCCATGCGCGATGCTCTCGATTTATTTCTCTATCGTCCTACTTTCCTTTCTCCGTTTCAATTTTGCATCCAAACGCCTACTCATCTCGGTTTTAATCATTGCACTCAGTAAGTACCTACTAAAGGTCCTTGAAGGCATATTGAATGATCTTGCGGAAAAGGAATGTTTGTTACTTCTAAAATAATAACGTTAAATGCTATACGAGGTAATTTTATTATCTGCAACAGCCCAACCGTCGTAATTGGAATAAATGAACCAACATCCGGCGGAAAAGGATTAGCTGTCAGAGTCTATAGATATATTTATTGTCACCTTGAACATGCCCTACTATTTTTCAGCGCATTCCATGGACATCCAGTAAACATCCCTGTTTACTTGCCTATATATTTTATTCGCTCCTTTAAACGAAAGAGGATAGCAAATCAAACCCACCCACATGCCTTGCTTTTACAGTTGAATCACATTCTCAATAATAAATTCGATACGTATAATTTTATAATCTAATTTAAGTCTTGTTTCTGAGATTTGAATGCGATCGGGTTAAATTTGATTTTTCTTCGTATCATTTTCATCCTTACGGATAATAGAAATTGAGACGCATATGGATGATGTAATTTCCATAGTCTGAGATAGTATGACAATCGATAACATCGCAATATATTGTAGTAATACCAAACAAGTAAATAAGTACGCATAATATGAGTCATACTGTATTGCATTGCCCACACACTATAAATATTACTAGACAGATAAAAATCTATAAATTGTATCAGACAAGCTAATAATAAGTTCTAGATACATATAAGAAGTAATTTGTGCTTGCCAGACTGTGTAAGTGGTGTATGCACAGTTTTTCCCAAAATAATCTCAATTACTAAGATTGATTCACGTATAAAATAAAAACGCTTCACACTGTCTGTGTCTATATGCTGTATTATATATACTAATATACCTAACTACATTACATACATCCCGTGTATATAGTGTCTCAGTCTCCGAATGCGAGTTGAGACTGAAAGATGCACAGTATCATTCCTACAAATAGCAGTAGGAAAATAAATAAAAGAACTGATTTCCTTTCGCATTTATTTCTGTGCTATTATCCTAAGCAGACGAAGCACCTACTTATGTCTGGTCTACATTCTACACTAAAAGAATGAATTTTTGTGAATGTGAAATGTCCGTACAGTCTGCATATTCAATCTGTATTCATTAAAAATTACCTAAGAGGTTGAAAAAGTCTTTTCAGACTATTATTGTGTCTCTATATTCTCTACGATGGATGAACCAAATCATTTATGAATGACGGACGAATCTGGTCGTTTCTTCATTATTATGCTAAATATACTCAAATGCTTTAATAATAACTTCAATATAATACATATACCTACTACTACGAACGTATCACTAATATATGCTAATACATGAGTCGACTGCCTTCCATTTCTACCCACACAATTCTTCTACAATTTGTACACTAAGTGACAAGTCAAATAATTGTCCATTAGCGATAAATGGCATGGCCGGAAAAATAAATTGTTATTTGGAAACTGAAATGTCAAGTATATTTCGTTCTCTATGGCACACATACATATGTGGTACAATATGTAACACAATAAACATGATACCTACCTTAAGGTTATTTCCAAATGTCAATAATACACATACAGAGATACAGAATGACGTACATCAAATAATAATTACCTTGTCATTCACACACAGACACCGCGATAGTATTAAGTCTACACTGCTGGTATACTCTGAAGCGTAAAATAAACACAGCATGAATTCAATTTCATTTCAACAGACAAACTAATAAAATGCTACCATTACTATTTTAAGCTATGTACATGTGGATATATCCCACTGTACCTATACTGACTGTAAAAATATCACACATTACTTTACACAAATACTTATCTATAAATAATTACTATTGATAAATACACACTACATCCCATGCAATGTACAAGCAAAGTTTTATATCACACATCACCCCCAGATGCTAAAGTTGTTTGACATTGTAACAAGTTGTGAGAATCTCCTCACTTATTCCTACTGTTACACTATTACCACGAAAACCGCATCTTTCCAACGAACGCACTTCCCCAACCCGAATTTCTCAATGCCATAAATTCATTAAACATAACATAATGACTAATGACAAAGATTAATTCAAACAACTTCTGTTTCGGAATCACTGTATATTTAGACCTAACTATGCCAGTCAAATAATGTACTTGGAGCAGGAACCGCAAAAAAGTTCTTTGATTTCAGAACATAATAAAATGTACTACACTACCAAGGGCTTATCCAGGTAAGGGCTCACCGGGCTAAAGTCCCCTCCTCCGGTTTCCTGCAAAGAGGGGTTATTTTTTTAAATGTTCATTTTGTGCCTCTGATCCGAGTCTTTCTAAACCCCCCCCCCCACCCCCCCCCCCCCTAAAAGAATCCTAGATATGCCCTTGTACACTACAAATACGATTTTACAAATACTCTAAGATTAATAAATGTTCCAGCAGGCACATTTTTCACTATTCCATTTGATTTACTTTTTTATATTTACTTCGGTCTAGGTCTATATACTTATATTGCAAAAATAATTCCACATTTCATTTTAAGCACGATTCGCGAATTTCTCCTTGTACAAATTAGGAGTTAAAATTCACCTTGTGCACATGCAGAAACAGTAGCGTTGAGAGTTATGTAATTAATTAGTAGGATTGTTCTTGGTGGTGAAACAAACACATTCATGGTGTAGCATTAGAAGTGCAAGACTAGAATACATAATGTATTCTATTACAACATTCGGTTTCTATCGACTATCCCTATAAGCTTGAGAATGTATTCATTCTCAGTCGTTCACTCCTGCAAACAAAGCTTATCCAAACAAGATTACTACGAGCCCTTAGAAAATCCACTAACTGTACGTCTCTACAACGTACTGATAAATTTCATACTGCTGCTTTTTAGTCTAGGAACCAGTGGTGTGGTAAAGTCTGAGTCTGACAGTTGTTGGGCTCTTTAAAATGGCACTAGAGCGATGCCTACTGCCTACCACTTTATATATCAAGTGGTAGACATCGCTCGGTTACCCTTTATAATGTATAATGTGTAGTGTGTATTATTATTTAATAGGTTTTTGTCTCACTTCACTATTTCTGTTGTAGTACTATCCTACTATTTCTACATATTTAATATTTGGTCTATCTAATGGAATTGTACTTGTAAATTGAAAACTATAAATAGTATGTTCGCTTGAGTTAAGCGCATAGAATGCACAGTCTATGTACTACAGAGTAAAGAATAAAGGTTGTGTAAGTGTATGAATTAATCAGGTTCATCTCTTTCTCTTCACTTTTCACATGGACTGCGGCAGAAAATAATATTGCACACAGAAAAGGAGAATAATAATATTGTGCATATACATATTGGCCAAGAGAAGAAACTGCGCCGCGAATAAATGTTGCACAGTAGGATTAATGCTCCCGAAGATCCAGTGGAAGAAAAGAACAATCGAAATCTAGATTTTACAGGAGAATGCATGTATAGATTATGACTATAGGCATTGGTATTAAACATGACAGAGAAACCGCACGCATAGGGAATTGTTTAATTCAACCTCATATTGTATTAACTGGTACCTCTACAGAGGGAGAAAGCATAAAACTGCTAAGTAGCAAAGTACAAAGGGAAATAGGAAAACTCGTTATAATTATTATTACTTTGTAACAATGACATCTCTTTTACGTCATTATAGTTTCTAATGTGCATTGGTCCCCCGTAAAACGGTCATCTGATAAATAAACGACGAATTGCGAACAAGTTCGTTACTCGTGTACAGAGTTATCGGATTCTGCAGACTTTCTATAGAGATATTCTACAGATATTGCATCATGTAAGCAGTGAGAATTTCCAGCGTTAAAATTAGCACACAAATCAAATGCGTAATTTCCATATTTATTACTAGGAACACCCCGCCATGGGGTACACACATGGGAGAAATCCTTCGAATTATTCCGTATACATGTCTCATATACTTTAATAATATTGTTGAACAAGTTTAGCAATCATTTTTCTACGCAGTTGGAGAATGAACTCGACCTATCTTAATAAATACCCCAGTCACGTATATGTGTGAAAGAACTAAAAATGTCCTAGTAATAAAACAAAGCATTTTTCAAAACAAAACCGTAGGCACGCCTATATAGAGAATTGCATTGTTTTTCTCACAGCATCAGGAGAAATTGAGTCATTGCGAACGTTCGCTGTGTACCAGAATAAGTTTATGTGATCAGAATTTTTATAATACTTTTCTCAGTCACAACAACTCACATCAGAGTCGGATAATGTACCTACGCATTATGTACTTTCTCGCAATTTCCAGCCTACCTAAAAAAATACTTACTAGAGCATGGACCGTACTCTGAGTGAAAACCAACTACATAACTGAAAGCGATGGTAAACAACGGTACGTGATTACGTGACGGTCTATAGGAACTAATGATAAGCATATTTACACAAGGTCTTTATTGATGTCATCATGTCCGTGTCTGTAAATGGAATGCGTCTCTTTCTCTCTTGGACGTGTTAATACGACGAATCAACGTTAATATAACTATACCTCTCCCAAATTGCAAGGCAAAAACAGAAACTCGCGTTGCATATCTGTTTGTTACAGATAATTGCTAAAGACACACAAAGAAATGGTATGACATTCATAACAGGTATCTTTACAACATTATTAAGATTTTTAATAAAACTTATATGCGAATAAGTTATCTGTCTATATCTGTCTGTCTGTACGAGATAACTCCAGAACAGTTTGAGATAAATTACAATTATTACACGTATTTCAGTGGTCCAGGCTAAGTTTGAAGATGGAATGAATCAGTCAACTCCTTCGAATTGTTCGAATGACTTTTCTGACACATTCGATGTATCTTTGCATAAGGGATGATGAATATCAATTATTTATTTAAAACATATAATGATAATAATAATAACTGATAATAATTACTAATTAAATAATTTCTGACGTAACAGACTAGATAAAATTACTGTCTGTGAGCAATTAAAATGTTTTACATATTTTTAACTCCATTTTTGGTTACGAAACTTTTTTTAGCCCGTTTATTAAAACTGCTTTCTCCCAGTGTGCTTAACATGTATAAAGGGAAAGTATTTAAATTGCTAGTGTAAATATGCTTTTATGTATGTGTATGTGTGTTTGTTGTTCACACGAAGTGTTGACAGGTAAATATACTTTAAACTGACTACCAAGTCATTTTACGACACACTGAACTTGTTTATTCCAAATTCGCACGTACTATATGTCACGTCACAACTTATTACTTGCTCAAAACCATTTCAACTTAATAATAATATATGACTTTGTTTTCACAAAAACATTTTCATTCATATGAAATTATGCATTCGGTGAACGTACGCCAAACCAATTTGTTTGCGAAACTTTACTCAACTATAATAAATATTTCCTTATGATTGCCTGCCTTGAGTAAAATGAAATTATATTTATGATTGTAATAATACTAGGTATGACTACGTGCATAAATAAGGCCTACGGCTGACTTAATACAGTATAGTACGTAGAAAAGTAATGGAGTTGCTGGCTTAAAATGGAAGTAACAAGGTTTGCTTGCGCAACAACATCTATATAGACTCTACTCTTCTATTTGTATCATAAGAATTTTCTCCAGCTCCACTTTAAGTTTTTTCAAATAGGTATTTGGGCATATGTGCAATTTATATCTTACAGAGACGGGTAGTAGTAGTAGTACACGTCTTCATTGTGGCAATTTGTACACAAAACAACATGGGGCAATAAAACCATTTATACTCTCCCTGCTTACACCATATGTACTTATTTCTTTACTTTCCCTGAATGAATTTCCTTTGTTTGTGTTAGAAAAGAATGAAGCACACACATGTACTCACCATATCAAGGAAATTTGTTTTCCTTCGCCATATTATGTACAGCTAAACATAAACCTCGACGTATGTACTATTACAAGTTGAAATATACAAATCTATTTTCTGCCATTCCAGGAGCAGGTGTAAAGCACAATGAAAAGGAAATGAATTCAAGTTAATTGAGTTTCTCTTTGTAGTCCTAAAACTGGTTTGAGCAAGAAATTTCCCATCTGTTGTAACTTATTCGGAACTTCCGCATTATTATTACCGTTCATTCGTGCTGGAGGTGCATTAGTAAGTATTAACTGAATTCAATACAAGAAAGGGTTCGTTGTTAACGACTAACGACATTAGGAGTAATAAACATCCTACTCTCCCCACTTATGCACAACCACGAATCATTTGCGTCATTTAGCACTCACAGGAAATGCATTAATTCATTTACCTAACCAAGAAAATACCTTTGAATTCAATTCATTAATGCAAAACTCAATAAGGGCCTTATTCATATTAGTGATTCCGGTTGGAAAATACAACGTTATTAAGTTACCCGCTACATATTATGCAAAAACAGAAAGTCAATTTCAGTAGCAATTCAATTTCTTCTATGGGCACACGTTTTCATTAAGAAGTAGACTTTCTCCGAGATAAATACAATAAGGGAAGTGAACTTTTCATTTTAAAACTTACATAAAGTAAAGTTAAGTATGATTGAAAGTGAAGAAAGTGGGCGATGCAATCATAATGATGTAATTTGAGATGGAGATTATTATTACTTATGAAGTAAGCTCGGTTTAAAACATTAATATCATAAATGGAGAAAGCTCAGGTCTATAGACACCCACGTTTCCTGATTTACAATTCAATATCTTGAATAGGAACTTGATAGGTTTGTATCTTGCAGTCCATATTGAATAATACTTCTGTTCTGACATGTGAATGACAATTTGACATTAAGCAAGTATGATTGTGCTGTGTATTAAATTAATCTGTGCGATTCTTGGAAAATTATATTGTAACATAAACACCGTAAGCAGGTATTCTAAGTAGGCACTTCTTTACATGTCTGTTCTTTGTACAGGTATGTATTAAATTCTGATGGCTGTATATCGTAAACCTGACAAAAGTATTATGCGAATGTGACGTACATCAAGATACAGGCTATTGTTAGTGGTAGATGTGATATTGTATTACATTCCTTCCTTTAATCTTTCATTTCTCCTTCATCATGAACAATGAAAGAGAAACCTTACAAATTGCCATCAGAAAAATCTATCAAAGTCCATTTTCCCAAGTCACACGACTCAAATTGCTTAAGCTTTTAGGTACTGACACGTAACGTAAAACCCTATGTGCCTAAATACTATGTCCCAATTCAATTTCTTTTGTTGTTTTACACACAGTAAATAACTATACACTACACAAATGATATAGCACATATAATTTATATCTTACCTTTAACACGCATTATACACGACACAGATAGAGTCTATAATACAATGCACACCTATATAATACTGCTTAAATATTAAAGAAGAGCAAAAAAGGAAAGGAGGCAAGTAAATAATATCCTCCTGTCCTTAACCAAGTATAAGAGGAATAATCTTTTTCGAATTCTGGGGAAATCTTTTGTGTTTCCGAATTTGGGATCAAATATGCCCACAGACAGACATACAGAGAGAAAAGGCTCAGCAAAAACCAAAAGCACTCCTATCTCCTATTATTAGTACTATTATTATTATTATTATTATTATTATAGCAGAGCAAAGAAAAGCAACTTACCAACTCACTCAATCATTTTGAACATGTGAAAGTACGACAGATACATATAGAAGCTATACTGTGTGTATCCGTAGAAATGTACGGTACTGTACCGGAATAAGATACATTAGTTGCACATCACACTGCACTATAATTAAAGTGTATTGTTATCTGAGACTATACTTGGTATACTATTACAGAGAGATTCTTAATAATAGGAAATCTTAATCGTATTTCCAGTGAGAACGCGAAGTTCTCTAGAGTGGTGAATTGAGAAATACGAGAGAAAAAGCTTTATGAAATCACTGTACTATGTACTCTGTGTGCCTACTACTGTAAATACCACGGCATGGATGACATGGGACAATTTCATTAATCTTCTAATTTTAGACAGAATGTACATACTCACACCATATATTATACTTAGACCATCCTTATATTATATACTTACTCTTACATATAGGTATGTACAGTATGAACATAATTTCGTCCTTCTCCTTACTTATTATGTTTAGCTATACACTCGTTTTCCATGAAAAATAAATATAACGAATTCCATTCCATACATTGCGTACAGATTTCTATATAGACCTGCCCGGGTGAGCTGAAACACAAAAGGATTCAACATATCTGACATCTCCTATATATACTCGTTACTCGTTACTCTTTCCGGGAAATTTATGAAACGATGATGATGGAATGTATTATTGTACAAAATGAAGATAAGAGAATGATGAAAACAGATTCAAACAGATGACAAATAAAGCAACCCGCTATACAAATCCTTCATAAAATTTGAAAAGAGATCAAAGATGCATATTTTATGAGATATAATGGGTATTTCGTGAATAAATCTACCTAGTTATTACAAAGTTACATCAGACAAACTCAAATCAAACGAAGGCAAAGCCAACTGATGCTGAGAGTGGTTTGCCAGGAAATCGATGAACATCTTTGCATAAAGTGAGTTTGTGTACAGAACACTTACTACGACCACTTCTGTCTACAATCAAGTGTGTATTACTCGGTGAAAGGTCTATAATAACTGCAAACAACTTCCATCGGCCCATCACAATACCTGGAAACCGGGAATTCATTATTTCTACTATACAGTACACAAATACGGTAATAATGAAGTTGGAGAAAGTTCTTACCGTACTAATAATAGTCATATACATATACAAAATATACATGCACTGCAGAACTCAACAGAGCATGATGTAAATACCCTGACGCTACAAAGATCTGTACTTTATGCTGAACAAACACAAAAAGTGCAAAATTTGCATATTGCGATAAATATTCAATTTGTGTTAGAAAATTAACATGTTGCTACATGTAAAACAATAGTACTAGCAGAAATAACACAAGCTACACACATTTTGCAATCAATTGCTGTCGTTCGCGGTGGTGTCCTTGGTAAATGTGAATATATTTATACAGGTACCTATGTATAACATATAGGGAAATCATGGACAGTCACATAGAATAGAGATACGTGTAAAATGTGTACCTATGTAGCTGTGGAAGAAAACAGGTAGTTTGGGAAAACGGAGGAAAGGTCTGAGAGAGAGATGTGCGATTGTGCCGTTGGTTGCGTGGCTTTTATTATTTCCTATATAAGAGCAAAAGAGATGGGCTCAACTCGAAAAACAGATACACAGTGGTTGCTGAGGATCGTAGTAGTACGGTTCGACTACTCCGAGTACGGAATTATGTTGCAAGTTTATTCTCTGCATTCGTTATTCAGTTTCTTGACTCAAAAAACATCTTCCGAGTTTCCTTGCCAAGTTATTACTACCTACTGTGAGTAATAGAATACACAGACTACTAACTATATAGAAATTGTTCAGGAGGAAAAAGCAAAGTGTATAATACCTATATACAGAGCAATAAAAACAGAGTCACGTACTCCACACAGTTGAACGGCTTGAACGGTCAATAGAGACACTCATATACAAAAATACTTCATCTACACTAAAGCAACTTTCTTTGGCAGGAGGAAAAAGAAGACGCAGCAGCAGACACGTAGGCATCAAAGTGAAAGCAAAGGGAAAACTTAATCAGCGATTTTATAACATTAACACTTCTGCTCTCGTGGATAAACCCGGACGTACAATTCCTCCCGATTCTGTTTGTAATATTCTTCTATAATATTTATAATATTCCGAAACCAAAATTAGATTATTTCTTTCGGTTTTGGTTTTATCGACAAACAGGATCTACAAGAGAAACATTTACTTTCCAGACACGCTTCGTATCCCGTTTTGTAATATTCGTGTTTCCACTCAAACTTAATTGATTTACATTTTTGATATAGTAAACTTGAAATTATAGATCCAGCATTCTCCCGATATTAAAGCTCAAAGAATTTGAATGTATAATATAATAAGTTTTCGACAGTAAATCTTAAATACTTTTATACAAGTATATAGTTTTAAGAATTCAGAGCTAGAACTTTTGCAATTGCAATTACAATTAATTTAAATTAAATTGTGTTTAATTGAAATTAAGTAAATATTAACATTTTGTAAATGCCATAAACGGTATTTTCGGTTAGGCAGTAGAAATTTCAATGCTAACATTTTGTAAATGACTAAAGGTATTTTCAGGCAAGGAAAGCATAAATAATTAATAATAATAAGTGTGGTGTGCATTGCCAATGAAAGGGTAGTTTAATATCTACGCTAAACACACGTACAAAGAATTAATTTGCAGTGACTTACAAAGAAAAGAACAATACGCTACGAGAGAGTTGTAATTAATTACGTTATAACTACCGTTGTTTATCTGTGCACTATAATTTTATTTACTTTGTGTCTTTTATAATCTTGTGAACTACCGGTTAGCAGATTTCACTCGTGTTTGCAAGCTTGCATGTATTACAGCAAAGAGAATACATGTACTATTGTATAGTACAGGCAGTTCTAACATAAAGAATTAAGTATAGATTCATTACTTTGCCAGCACTATTCAGGTTTCGGTTTTGTCCTTGGATGTTGGAACTGGAACTTTGTTAAGCTTCTCATAAGGTCCATTTCCTACTATAGTATACTTCGTTGCTAATACATATAATTTAAGTCCACTCCAGAGACACTATTATACTTATACCTATATACAACTTCTGTGTCAAATGGTAATTCGGTTAAGACAGTAATACATTGGGTACTTGCTACACGCACGATGTCTTTAACTAAAGAGGAATAAATTAATTATCAACACCCCTGTGGGAAAGTACACAGACTTTATGTAAATTAAACGGGATAAAGCTTAAGGATTTTATTAGCAGTCAGTTCAGTGCTATAATTATTTAAGTGGGAGAAGGACAATCTGAATCAACAGAGATCAAATACTTTCCCCGGGTGAGAAGGTGAAAGTTGAAATTTCTTTCACAAGCTACTCGTTCAAGTGAAAGGTGAAGAGAAAGTTACAGTTGTATTATTAAGTAATATAACGTCATTTCCTTCCGGGCAATTCCCGGAAAAGTGTAAGTCTACAATGGAAACAAATAACCACCAAGTGTATTCAAGAAATTTTATTCCCAGCAATCGTACTGTCAAGGGAAAGCTTTCACCCATCTTAAGTCATCCACAGGTAGTTAATTAATTATTTTAATTTCTTCTGTACATTTCATAAAGATTTACAGATAGCGTTAGAAGAGTGTGTTAATTATTTCACTAATTTCTACTAGTAAATTCGTTTTTTTGTTTACCTGGTTATCTGTAGACTATGGTGAAAATATTTTTGTACTTGAACGTGGAAGATTTAAAGTCGTGCAGAGGCGTTTGTCGTCAGTGGTGCAAACTCATCAACCCCATAATAAGGTGAATATATATGACCGGAAGTTAAATTTAATTTTTAATAGTTTCAATTACATCTTCTAAGTTTAGTCTTTTAAATTTCAGCCCACAAATTCAAAACATTCACTTAACAAAGACGAGTATCCTTCACCGTTTTAATAAGTTGATAAAGTACACGCTATTTCATCATCATCCATTCCAACGTTTCACAATCTGTTTTAACTCTTTCGGTTTCAACTTACTGGATAGAAATGTACAGAAATTTTTTAACAGATGTAGTTCCAGTATCCGTGAACTGATTTTTCCAGTTTATAATTGGTCAGATGAGCTCACTCTGACTGATGCTCATTACATAATATTTGTTCTTTGTCCGCATTTGGAATCATTAGTAAATTTACCCGTGAAAACGAAATTAACGTGTCAAGACCATTTTCAGCTACCAAATCAGAGGCCTTCATACTTTGAGCATTTGAAAAGTTTCACTCTGTACGATAACAATTGGTATACACCTTCGTTCGTAGTAGAAATGTTGTCATCGATGCCTCATTTAAAAATTCTCAAATTCCGCTACCCACAACTGGAACCGGGCGAAGGAGAAATCTACGACAGGAAGCTTAACATTTTCAATATAATTTACAAAACTTATCGTGAGGGCGGATTGCGACGACTTTCTTGCATTGACTGTGACTGTCAAGTTGTAACAATGAGGAATGGAGACATAGAAAAACTTTTAGAAATGAACATCCCTTTGAAGAAACTTTGTGCAAAAGTTTTCATAACTGACAATGGGGAAATCTTGTATCGACTTTTAGAAA
This sequence comes from Pogonognathellus flavescens, assembly GCA_019776165.1. NCBI lineage: Eukaryota > Metazoa > Arthropoda > Collembola > Entomobryomorpha > Tomoceridae > Pogonognathellus > Pogonognathellus flavescens. The sequence continues at coordinate 16,104 of JABASD010001385.1, forward strand.
GATTTAGTACCACATTAAAATATTTAGACCTTCGTGTTTTCCCTGTGATGAGATCAGGGCCATTTACATTCCCATTTATGACTAATTTAGTTGAACTCACTTTCTTATTACCCCATATTACACCCGACATCCTCGAAAAGTTGCCAAACTTAAGAAATCTCAAGTTGGAAAATCCAGACTACAAAGACGATAAAGATGACAGTGACGAAGCAACTTCTACAAGAGAAGAGGATGATCTTCAATTAGCCTTTGAGACCGGAGCTAACAATGCATTTGAAAACGTTGTATCCTTAAAAATTTCCTTACTCAACCCAGAATTGTTTCGAGATGTTATAATCCGACTTCCTCGACTGAAAAAACTGGAAGTAGTTGCCACATATGATATCATGAATGTCATTTATGAGGAGCTCCCTAATCTAGAAAGCTTAAAGGTAATACTCACGCCAAACTTTACTGATGCCGGCTTCACGGGAACCGACGCAGCCGGATTGGCAGGGCTGAAAATGAAAGACTTAATACCACCAAGGATATTCCAAAGGCTTTATGGACGACCATTTATCGGATATTTAAAAGGTACCTAACTAAACTAACTATTTACTACCATCTACCTATAGTTATGTCATAAATCCTTCGCTTAAAACCACAAGCGTAACAAAATTGCTACTTTCTTGTAACAATACAAAACAATTGATTATTTGCAGAACTGAGGAAACTGGAACTCTGTTTACATTACGGTCCTTCGCAATGGCAGCATATAACAGATTTGTCGGCAATTTGTGGGCTTCTTTATTTAGGAAAGCTAGCAGAGTTACGTATTCCGGAGGGAATTGATGTAAGTCTCATTCTTAGTTTTCATTGCATCAGGATTTCCTGTGTATTTGTACTACAAATATCGTTTAGCTTCCCGGAATGAGATTTAATACCCAACTAAACGCACCTGTTTGGAAATTCCAGTTTGGAGACAAAGCTTTTCATGCTTTGTCTTACCTTCCTAATCTGAGAGTGATTTATGTTCCACCGGAGTGTCGCATTTCAATGGGAACATTGTCAAACTTAACATTGGGTCAAGAAACGGTGCAAGTTATCGTCAGAACTCCTGCTGCCGGAATCAAGAAAGAGACAGGCGTTCAGTGGAGCTACAGGCGTGTCAAGGTACTTGCCGTTTTTCCATTTCATATGATGTAATTAATTCTACCAGACCTTCTGCAACTATAGACTCATTGCAAAGGTACTATTACCCTTCTATCACTTTTAGATTAAAACGTAAAGCTATGCTTTATAAGTATATTATACTTGTTTCGATAGAAGCATAATATTTTCAAATTCAAAGCAAAGATTCGACAATTAAAATTATAATTCATGTAACATAATGAACTGTTCCTCGTAGTATTTTATGCAATATAGTATGATTATTATAATAATATTGTTTAAACTAGTTACTTAGTAGATGTACATGTACATAAGGCAATGATTGATGATATGTCGTATTTTTGGAATAGTTTGAAGACTGGCTTCTTCCTCCTTGTTTAAGTGGCTTCAGCTAAGAGTAGTACTTTTGATACGCAGAACCTAACCGAAACCAACCAACACTTTGTACCAAATAATTTTGGAGAGTAAAATACTACATTCCACGTATGAAACACCTATACATAATGAACTGATACTTCCGTGTAAATAAAACGCTTGAACATTGTATCTGCTACATAAAACTTGAAAAATCTGTTTGTACAGTTACATACCGATACTATAGTGTACTATATAGTATATAACTAGTAAGTAGTTGTATATATTGTAATTTGTAACCAGTAATGTAACATTCGTACATCGGCTGCCATCAGAGGCAGATCTGTAAATATTATAATCCTTAGTGTATTGTATAGTACTAATAGTAATAGACACAAGGCATTATACATTTTTGTGAAAGGATGGCATTTTTCCTAGATTTACAATAAATGTCAATCTGTTGTAAGTTAGAGGTATCAACAAATAATACGCAGAAATCTTGTGAGTATGTATATTTATAACACTAACGAGATTGTAAAGCCGGATGCCTATATATAAGGTGTTTGAACTCCTTATGCAACAATGAAGCATTTTTACTACCTTTACAAGTATGGCAAGTAAGTAAACGAAAGATGCATCATTTTGAACGATAAATTTTACAAATACCTCTACATACAACCACGGCCAAAATGTCACTCTCTCTCTATGTATATATAGTTGGCCATTGCCATTACATAGATATGTATACTTTATCTAGTATTTTTAAACGTTTTAATAGGGTATTAAATTAATTACTTAAATACTCATTTTATTCTGACTCGTGGCAGTAGAAACATAAAAATAGTAATATAAAAAGCTACTTGGTACTGTGAACTGTGTAGTGTGTACCAAATGAGATGTGTAAATATTAGCATTCATTGACTGAACTCACAGAACTGACGAATAACCTCAATTGTTTATAATGCATGAATCCTTGTACTTGTGAGCCTACATTAAAAGAGTCATTCATTCGTTCGTGAGCTCCTAAAACTGTTGCACACTATATTAAAAAATTCCTATTAGCATGATACAGTTAGTTTTATTTATCTTTAGCTTCAACTACACACATACATACTGCATTTATTCATCTTCCCACACAAATAAATAACGCATAATTAAACTACTGCACGTAGATATTTGCACAATATCTAACCATGATAGGAAAAACCGTTTGCAATGAACATGCTATTTATGAATTATGATTAGAAAATGATTGTGAAATGACGATGTACGCCTACGGCTGTATTTCATAGATAATGACGACAGAAATTAAGTAGTGTAAATATAAACCCCATAAAAAACCGAGAATAAAAATGCAGTTGCTTTTTCAGATCTCTATTTCTATCTTTTTATGGAAATAATATATTTACTACTTCGTTTGCCCCTGAAATTATTTTTAGACTTGTGACATGCTACTAGTAATTTATTCTGAGACTTTTATGTAATAAGTAGTAATTAGCATTTAGAACGACGCAATTCAATAGACCTATTACCTGATGTACAGTAATACACCACGAATGACGAATAATTTTTCTATTTTATAACACCTTGGTTGAAGTTGAATATAATTATACTATGAATTGCTGTCAACTTGAGCGTATCGAGATTAATCATTCTATTCTCTGTGTTTTTATCTGCGCACACCACGCCTGATCCTGATAAAAATTGTAACACATACTCAATGCATTATGTTTCACACTGGATTAGGAAGAACTAATAGGAAGCGACTGTTATTTGCACAGTGAACAATGGAAAAACAAGAGTGGGGAATGGAAAAATGTGTACCACCTCCTGTTCGATTACATCAATTCTAAAACTTATTGTATGTAAGCATTAACTGTTGGTTTTCTTTCTACGAAATTGTCGTTGTCATTTATAGGACACTAATGGTACGGTGAATTGAGTGAATCAAATATTGTTTTGAGGGAGTATAGTGTATATTTTGAAATTATTTATCTGCTCTACTTTTCATCTTATCAGTAGATTAACTTATATCTATTTTTCTTGATTAAATATCGGTATTGCAGATACCTTACATACCAGAATTTGTATGTAGAAAGATTGTGTACGCCCAGTTGATGTAACCACCAAAATTGAGAGCTATAAAATATAATAAAAATATTACTATCATTGTCTGGTTAGTCATTTTGGCGTAATAACTCTTATTTATCGCCTGTACTACTTCAACCCCGTTTCTCCTTCAACTGCTAACTCAAATTCCAGTAGGTACCGAAATTCCATTCAATACATGAATTTTTGCTCTAGCATATCTCTGCACTTGTAACAGGTATGTAAATCTTAGCATTGTATTAAAAATTCTTTCAAAAAGCAGAAATGCAATTTGACCCCAAGTACAGCCCACTGTTGTGTTGTGAGTGACGTGACAGATTCTAACTGTAAGTATGATTTTTTATTATTCATTTTACTATCTTTAACTATTTTTTCACAGATTGACGATGTTTGAATTTCTTGCCCGTTGTTTTTGCTGTAAGAGCAGCAGTCAAGGCTACGATTTAGAAAAAGTTAGTACTTCGGTTAAGCCTACTACCCAAACTCAGCAGCCTGTCTCAAACCCACTCTGAGGAGATGAAAAATAAAAAATGTATATTTCCAAAAGATTTTATATAAAATTTTATAAACTTTAAGTAGCTGGATAGTCTACATATTAATAGGACAGATTGAATAAATATGTAATAAACACCAAAATAATGTGAACTCAATTAAAACAATTTTTCGGTCACAGTCAAAATCAATTCATTCTATGAGAGGAACAGAAATCAAGAAATCACACTTTATAACTGGAGCCTGTAGATATATCAAAGCTACGTACATAAAATCATAGCTATAGGATTTACATATGTAGTTTGCACACCTCTCTACTAACTAGTTAATTAATTACTCTTACAAAAACTTAATATGTAAACATAAGATTAATAGAATAAGATAGATAACATTCTATCTGCAAGAAATAACAACGTAAATAAATTATATCTCCAAATTTCCAAACATTTTTCCATAACCGCCCCGTCCGGAATCAAAATCTTTTCGAAATTCATCTCGAACTTGTCCTCCAGTCTTACCTGCAATTATAAAGAAACATTAAGTTAAGCCAAATAATTATAACTTTCAATCTATTAAATCGATTGAAATTTTTAATCCACAAACAATTTGAAGTTTTTTTTTGCATTTCTAAGTGATATATGGATTAAAGGATTTGAATAATTAGAAAACTGACTTTCCAGTCTTTTTATATAGTAATTTTAAATAAATAATTTTAATAATAATATTATTTATGTTGCATCTTCATCGCGTTACCTCTGCCATACTGTCTCCCTTCTTCGAAACCTGCATCCCAGTCGGTACGAATCACACGATCATCCAACCTGGTTCCGTTTATGTAGCGCATTGCATTTTCAGCATCCTCACGGTGATAGTACTCCACAAAACAGAAACCACAAGGTGTTTTTTTAAATCGGTCCAGTCCCATAATGACCTTTCGTAAATCCCCACATTTGGAGAAAAGTTCATGTATTTGATACTCCCTGGTGTAAAACGACAAATTGCCGATGTAAAGTGTAGTGGCTAATGCTAGCCGCTTCTCCAATTCAGTCTGAGTACCCTTTAATAAAATAAAAACATCATCAATTATTTTGTACATTTCTGAGTTAAGGTCCTCTAATTGTCGAATTTTATAGATTTGTAAGTGGTATGTCAGTGTTAAAATCTGGTCCGATATGTGAACGGAGGAAAAGCACGTTGAGGAAAAATGATATAAGTATTCATCGATTCCTCATGAGCCAAGAAAGCTTATGTATGCAATAATTTTGTTTTGCTGTTTATCTTTGCAATTAAATTAGTAGATTGTACTTACAAGCTCTAATCTGGTAAAAGTGATTTAAATATACAAAAATGTAATCGTGAAAATAAACAGCAAAATATAAAATTATTGAATACAATCCATTGGTATTATCACATTCTTAACTATGATGGTGTCCGTATTAAACCCGTCTACAAATCTGGCCAGATTTCAACTTTTATGAAAGCTGTCCTGAAATCGATTTAAATGCACGATTCAATAATAAACCCCTGAAATTATAAACAAGTTGAAAGTACATCTTACTAATGACTAATGACTAACCTTAAAAAGCTGATCACGATAATCACTTAATTTCGCAGCATACGACATTGTACTGTATACAGCAGCTGACATCAAACGCCAAGAATTGTGCAAGCAAAAAGCACGCACTGATAAATTTAAATAGGAAGTACTGCTTACTGCCACAAATACAGTAAACAAATGACAAAACAAACTAAACTACAGCTGACAACAACTGTTTCTGTCCCGTGTTATTATGCCGGTTTCACCATAAAATTTACATGGCAAGATAACTAATCAGATAGTAAAAGTACTGGACTTTATAATATTTATTAGTGATTCAAATAAAAGCAGATTTTCGAAAAACAGACGAAATAACTGATGAAAACACGACAACTACACTAGATCACCGATCCGCCGATTCGGAAGCATAATTATTTGTATCTCGCATAATGTGTCGCCGCGCTTTTTAACTTCCCACTACATCCGCCGGTTCTTCAGATCATGCACCCAACTTGTTAATTTATTTATTTACTTTTACGCAAAATATATTGAAAGAAACATTTGAAAATATAATTAGTAATCTAAATCTTTATCCTAAATGTAACTTCTTGCAATTAAAAAGCTATAATACTTTCTTAGGGTTTTTGTACTGGTAATTGTAATTAGTTTTTGCCTTCAGAGTGTTTTTATTTTTTTGTTTTGTATAGAACATTCTAAAGTTAAAAGTTCGAATAGTCAATATATAGATTTACGTGTTTATGTAATTGCATTTAAATGAAGAAATTATCAGATCTTTACAATCATTCGTTTTTATCAGCGTCATGAAATAAACTAAGGTACTGGAGAAACATGGAAAAATTTATTTCTAATTTACTGCTTAGTATTTGTACGATTGCCTGAATGAATGAGATAAAAGTGAATTTTTCTGCCAAATACTGATTTATTGTCTTTTTTTCAAGATAAAAAAGGTGTTGAAATTCCTACATACGTTAGTGTCACTTCAGAATGAGTCCGAAAAGCGACGGTGGTGATGTTGGGATTTGTCGTCCCGTTGGTTGGCGACATTTTATTTATGGAGGGTTGGCTTCTTGCGTGGCTGAATTTGGTATGCAACAATTTCATGCTAAAAATATATACCATAATTAATTGTTGTAGAAAATATTTTATTGAATCGGTTTTTGTTATAGGGACTTTTCCTTTGGATACAACGAAAACAAGACTACAAGTTCAAGGGCAGCAGGCTACACATTTAATATCCTCTGGAGTCTCCCCGGTTCGAGGAATATACAGAGGTATGTTTGATGCCCTTTTACGAATATCTAAAGAAGAAGGAGTTAAAGCTTTGTATCGGGGGTAATGGTATAATATGTTACAGTTACAGTAAATACATTGTGGTGATGCAGTACGAAAAAAATTAAATGATAATTTCTTTACAGAATTAGTCCAGCTATATTGAGACAAACTATTTATGGAACTTTGAAGTTTGGGTTTTATTATTCTCTCAAAAAAGTTCTGCCTGAGGAACATATGGCATCCAACATTGTTTGTGCAGTTATAGCAGGTATGCAAAAATGACATTTACTTTTGTTAAGAGTACTTTAAAAACAAATTGTCTTGTATTATAAGAATGTTATTATTGTAGGAATGGCAAGCAGTGCTATTGCAAACCCTACCGATGTACTGAAAGTCAGAATGCAAGTTGCGTCTGCTGCGAGCAAAAAGTCACTTTATGGTTCGTTTAAAAAAATCTACGAATTTGAAGGCATAGCTGGCTTATGGAGGGTAATAATTTTTGCGTGCAATTTTAAACTAAACCACAGCCGAGCACTACACTGTACAAAACTGTTCACAAAACACAACTTGACTTCATTCCTACTGACTCTGAGTACTCATTTTGTAAACAAGGTTCCTTCATGTTCTTTTTGTATTTTTATTGATAGGGAGTTGGACCTACCTCACAAAGAGCTGCCATCATTGCAGGAGTTGAACTTCCTGTTTACGATTGGGTTAAGAAGTATTTTATCGAACGGGGTATCATGAAAGACTCTCCCCCCAACCATATAGTGTACTTTCACTTTTTCTGTCTGAATTTACTTATTATTATTCTCAAGTAGAATATTGTAAAACACTTATATATGTTTTTTTTAATAGTTCTAGTTTTGCTGCCAGTCTGGCCGCTTCAATTGCGTCAACTCCAATAGATGTGATACGTGTGAGTTATACAAATTATTTCCTACGAAAAATAGATAATAGTAATAGTTTATATTAACGCACAATCATTTAAAACGTTTTGTTTGATGAAATATTTTTAGACCCGTTTAATGAGCCAGAAAATCCGCCCTAGTGATAGCTTTGGGAGTACTGCATTTCCAGATGCTGCAAAACTTCTTCCTGCCACTGGAAAAGTGTACAGTGGGAGTTGGGACTGTTTAGTGACTACATTGAAGTATGAAGGACCGAAAGCCTTATATAAAGGATTTATGCCAGCTTGGTTACGAATGGGACCATGGAATCTCATTTTTTTCACTTCATATGAACAGTTACTTAGACTTTATTGAAGAATGATATTGTATTAGTCTTACCGTTTTTAATACGAATGCACGAATGACATTAGGTTAATAATCGTATTCCAGTTTCGTATTATAGACTTATATTGAAAAAGGGATTTGTTAAAGATTTCCATAATTGTCCCAAACTTAGTCAACTTGTACTTAACTTACAATAGTACTTAACTTATAATAGTATTTAACTTACTTAGTTCATGTAGTCGTGGACTGATATTTAATTTTTATTTCAATCTAGAAAATGTTTGTTCGTTTGTTCTTTCTTGATTTTGACTTTATAACGTTTTATCAATAACAAATACGCGAGTTTAATTCAATGCATGTTAATTGACCTTATACTTGTATCTTGACTGTGACTGCAAATGGCCTACTACCTTTAGTATTTACATTGAATCATTATTGTACAAATAATTCTAATCAAGTATACAATTTCTGATATGCTTCAAATTGTTTATTAGATGTTCCTTACCATCAATTATGTATTACTTATCCAGTATTGTAGTAGTTGCTGCTAATTACCAGATTACCACGTGCCTAATTATCCAATTCACATTATAGCCAAAGAATATACTTCAATATTCAGGAGAAACCAATAGTCGTTATTTAAACTGTGTCATGTCAAACCTAACTTTACATTATACCTGTTATGAAATTACAAAAACTCCTTTACCCATGCAAACTGAATGTGGTGAAAATACTTCGTTACACAAACCAAACACGAAAAATGTTTTTAGTCACATTTGTCTCTCCGGTTGTAAGCATAAAGCAATACTAATTATTATGTATTCAGGAAATGCTTTTCACGTTTGATGTTACCATAAATAATTATTTCTAATTATTGTGTTCTATTTAGTATTGTAGTAAATAGCAGTATTATGTAGTGTTTAATAAACTGAGTTAATTATATCCAACGAAAGTATATACCTTTTTTCTGTACATTTAGACCTGACATAGGTTAATTTAAAATAAACATGCACATTTAGATATGGAAGAGTAATTGACAATTGAGTACGCGAACATAATATCAGACATCCTCATGTGAACAACCTTGCCCTTACGGAGTAGTGTGGTTCAGATTGGCGTGCAGAGATAAAGGTGTTATATTGTTCCATTAAAGTTATGAATGTCATTATAAGTCAATTAGTTCGAGGAAGTAAATTATATAAGATCTAATTAGCATCTAAACACAATATAATTACTCGTATGAGTCAGTCTATTTGAATTTCTGTACATAGTACTATAATTTTTCATTTATTTACTTTTTATTTTTTTACTCCATATTATACTTCTTAGCTTCAGAAATGCTATTTTCTGTTTACAGATCTGTATTTTCAGTTCAATTAAATTAGCAAATCTACTTAAGTGGATAAAATTGAAATTTATTGTCACTAAAATGCTTCCGTTAAGTTCTATTGCAATAGCAGTAATTTTAACATTTTCTTTTGGAACCTCAGAAGACGTACCTGGTATGGTATGAAATTATTTAATGATTACAATAGTTTTTAGACATTTATTTTTCATTTTTTCAGCAGAGAAAAAACCAATGAGTAATGCACTAAATTGTAAAAAATATTCTTTCAATTCTTTTTCAATTCGTTAACATTATTAAATTAATAAATTAACAAGGGCGTATCTAATTGTAAGTATGGGCTTAACTTGTTTGTGCCCCACCTCAGATTGTGGAAAAGGGGTCGTTTGAAAAAATACTTTCCAAATTATACATATGAACCCCAACAACTCTTGAGAGCTACCCCTCAATTTTAGAATTATAGTTACGCCCTTGTATAAATCATGCAAGGGCGTACCTAGCATACAGGAAGCTATTTAAGTGGGGGTCTTAAATAATAATTGTAAAATGTAGTTTCAAAGTGGTCTGTTGAATAAAAACTTATCAGATATAGGTGTTACATAAAATTCTTATAATTGTTTATTTCTTCAATCAATCTTAAACAGAATGTGGGATTATTAGCGATGCTTTCAACGAAGAAAGGATGAAATGGCCCTGGCATGCAACAATTTATAGACGACTAAGCATGCCTAATATTGTGGATGGTAAACGTAACAATGTAACTTACCACTGCGGAGGAACTTTGGTTAACCGCAACACAGTAGTTACTTCAGCCCATTGTGTGACAGGTATTAGTGCATTAAATTAGGCACCATAAATTTTTGAGTAATTATTAAAAAGATCAATTAATGCAAGCAAATGAAGAAATCGTAACATTTTGACTTATTACTGAAACTTTAAAGTTTATTTGCATACTTTTTTAAGACCAAGACCAAAACAGAAAACCATATCCTACGAATAAGCTGAGGGTCATTCTGGCACCTGCAGGAAGTGACTTTAGAAGTAATGCTGACGATATCAATTCTCAACTTTTTAAAGTAAAGTTTTTAAAGTCAAGTGTCAATCTTTCATAAAATGAGAAAAAGTATTGGTACAAATACTTGAGAATGGTTTAGCGGATATAATATTATATGACTTGAGTGAAAGCTGTTTGTGTATGTATATAGTAGTGATTGTTTTTTATTGTGTAGGCCGACAGTGTGATAGTCCATCCTGGCTTTGATGCTCAAACAATGATGAATAACGTTGCAGTAATTAAATTACAGCTTGAGGCGACCATAAACGATTATGTACGCCCAGTATGTTTTCCCTATAACAATTCAGCAGGTAGAGAAATAACACGATATCAGGTCCAGACTGGCAGAAATGGAATGGTAAGTGCATTTTATAGTTTTTAATTAAACGATAAATTAATCATAGATTTACAGAATTATACAAGGGCGTACCCAGGATTTCCCTTTAGAGAGCACTTGCTCCCAGCGCTCCCCCTCGGTACGTCCTTGTAATTCTATGTTTTAAATTAATTTTCTTATAACTTTTAACAGCACTACAATAAATACTGTATAATTAATTGCAGGCACTTTCATTATTTAAGTGTCATAATTTACCATATGAATTGTATTTATTGTACTTTTTAATTCAAATTAATTTAAAGATTTCCTGTAATTCGGTAGTAGTAGTATAAAAATCAAGTGCTATAAAGTTTAAGCTTCTACTGTTTGTATTTGTGTCAATTCTTCACTTAAAAAGAACGAATCTTTGTTTTTCTTACAAAGCTTGCAGGTTTTGGGTTGGATAGTAAAACAGGAACGGTATCTAATGTGCTGAAAGAATTCGATTTTTCCATTGAAAGTGATTTGGACTGCTTCAATGATTTTCGGCAAGAAATGAAGCCAACGCAGTTTTGTGCTGGCTATAGTGGTTAGTTTAAAATGATTTTAATCTGTGATTTATATTTTCATGCTAAATGCTGATTGATGGCTTAACATTTTATTTTTTAATTCCGACTCTGTAACCTCTACCTCGCGTGTCGTGTGTGCAAGAATTAATTTTAAATTTTATGTAAGATAAACAATACTTATGGAATGGATAAAAACGATTGATTTTGTTTACAGGGTTTGTTCCATTAATAAACAGTAAAGGTGGAGGTCTTGTATTTCCTGCTCCACAAGCCAAACTGAAGTTTTACATCCAAGTAAGCCCTTCCTAATTTAACTCTAATTTTCTTAATTCAAATTTGAAATAGATGATGATAATAATTAATACAAATGTTTTAAGGGAATTGTGTGTCATGGTATAAACGACGATAAAGCAACGTGGAAATTTTTAGAAAACAAAAGTAACCTTGTTTTGGCTAAAGTGTCTTCTTATGCAGATTGGATTGCTCAATATATGGAAGTACCCATTGGGGATCTGAAAAAGATGACAAAACTGGATTTAAAACCTTATGAACGTAATTGATAATTATTACTCCCCATTTTCTAAACAATTAAAATATTTTTCCAGAAAAATACTCAAAACTAAAACCATTCCAATCCAATGAAAATAAAGTAGATTTTGAAAATTGAGTTGAAATTTATATATTGGTCTAGTGCTAATTATTTATTATTTTTTTATTTTCCGAAATCAGCTCTCTTAGAGAAATTACAGAATAAGTATTATTTCATAAATACGTAGTTACGCCCTTGTTGTACTCAGAATATTTCTCTGATTTTGAACAAATAATTTATTTTCCAATAAATTCATGAATATTAACTCAATTCTGTCAGAGTGAGTATTTAGAAATAATATTTTTCTTTACAGCATCAACTGCTATAACCACATCATCCACCACAACCAGTACAACAGAAACTCCAACAACCATAATACCTGTCACCACCTCAGAGGCAACACCTGTGACAACTACTGAAAAACCTACAACAACAACCACTGAAAAACCTACAACAACAACAACCACTGCAAAACCTACAACAACAACAACCACTGCAAAACCTACAACAACAACAACCACTGCAAAACCTACAATAACATCAACCACTGCAAAATCCACAATAGCTACACAGCCTTCTACAATCTCTGACAATTTAAATACTACAATTACGGGCCCTTCTAGTTCCACTACTTCTACTCCTGGTACCACCACCGTTACTACTGGAATTCCTATTTTGTCAACAACCACTACCACTGAAAGATCTGTTGTAACAGGTATTTACAGCATCTCATTTTAAAATCAAGGGAGTATCTAAGATTTTATAATGAGAAATCTGGGGGGCTCAAGTCTGGTGAGCCCTTACGTAGATACGCCCTTGTTTATAATAGATGCGTGACTCAAAATAATAATTTTCATGTAAAAATTAATAATTCTACTATTTTAAAGGCAATAACACAAATGACACTGACACTGACGAGGTTGATGAAAATAAAGGAGTTAAGTGTCCGTCCATAAAGCCTTCAGAGGATATGGTAATTAATTAAAAGCGATGACCTTGAAAGCAAATAATTATAGTATTTAAATAAATGTTTTCTGAATAGAATTTTGAAGTTAATTGTGTGCTTCCAACGGATTTCGAAACAAAGAAGAAGGATTGCGAAACAGAAACGTATGTTGGAGTGCGAGCAACATTTGACTGCAAACCTTACTACAAAAGAACAATTAGTAATCCATTTTTCTCAAAACTGTGTCAACCAAATGGAAAGTGGAGTCACCAGCAAAAAATTTTCTCTTGCGATTTAGGTTCGGTTCTTCTTTTATTTACGTTCGTATTATTTTGCTAATATTTACGCTTCGTGTTTACAAATGCATAATATTTAGTTTATAGCTATTTAGTACTATTACTATCTAACTAGGATATGTCACATTCTAGATTGCGGTATAAGGAATAAAGTTACTGAAAAATTCATTGTTGATGGCAAGCCATCTGCGGCGGAAAAATGGCCTTGGTATGCAGCCATCTTTAGAAAGACAGTAGGGACTTTTCAGTTCATTTGTGGAGGAACATTAATTCAAGCAAATATTATAATGACAGCTTGCCATTGTGTTACTGACGAAAACGGAAAATCCTTGGACCCCAAAATGTTTCAAGTTGTTTTGGGTGCTGTGAGCAGTGACTTAGCAGAAAATTATGAAGATAGACGTCCTCAGGTTTTCAGAGTAATGGAAAATTAATTATAAAAATTACTGATTAAAAAACATTCTTCACATGCAAGAACAAGGGCGTACCCAGGTAGCTCGAAAAATTAGAGGGTAAAATAACCCAAAAATACACTAAATTCACCCGTATCGCGAAAATTTTGGCGATTTTTTGCTATTTTTTAGATATTTTTTGCCTTTTTCCCGGAATTTGGGGGGGGCAAGTGTCCCCAGTGCCCCTCTTTCGATACGTCCTTGTGCAAGATTAATACGATTTACTAATGCTAAAAATTATAAATTTTTGTTAGGTTGAAAAAATAATCCAACACCCGCAGTATAATATTATAAATGCAGATGCAGATATTGCACTCATGAAAATTAAAAAAGACGCAACAATGACGGACTCAGTTCATCCCGTGTGCTTTCCTTACGGAGATGATGACAATAATGCTGCCCTTACGGATGATATGCTCAGTCCAGGGTCATTCGGTTATGTAAGAAAAAAATTCAGACCCAGATTTTTTAAATTCATTATAAAATTAATTTACATTCGTCCTTATTTACCTTTTACCTATATTTTTTGAGAAATGATTTAAAAATATAAACAATTTCATTTTAATAAGAACACAATTTAATTTTATGTTCCTTTTCATAAAAATTATGATTTCCTCTAGAATTCGTTTCGTTGAAATGCTTTTGTATGCCTGCACATTAACACAATATTTTTATATTATTGCTCGAAGCGATAATTTCATATTTACATTTTATGGTGTTTAGGTTGCTGGATTTGGACTTGATGAGTCGTGGCAAGTGAGTACAAGTCTAAAAGAACTGAAACTTCCTGTAGTGAGTTACCGTGAGTGTACTAAAATATTAGGACAGCAATACACGGCAACACAATTTTGCGCTGGCTACACAAACGGGTATGTTGTTTTTTTAAAAAGTATCGTCCAGCTTAAGATTTAGTAATGGGCAATCTTAATTTGTTAATCTCAATAATTTTTAAATGTATATATAGCTCCAGCCCGTGTGAAGGTGATTCTGGGGGTGGGCTGTATTTTGCTAGCGACACTGTTCCAGTTCGTTTCTATATTCAGGTTATTAAATGTTATTTATGATATTGAAATATTAAATATTTCAATTTTTTATCAATTTTAAGAAAACCAATTGAAATATTTCGATTTTAAGAAAATCAACCTAAACATTTCAATTTTAAGAAAAACAATTGAAATATTTCGATTTTAAGAAAACGAAATTGCAATATTTAAAATACAAGAAACCCAAATTGCAATATATCAATTGCAAGAAAGCCAAATTGCGATATTTTGTAAGAAACATTTGCAGGAAAACTTTGCAATTTTTGCCTAACTAAAGTTATATTATTATGTTTGAAACTTAAATGCAGGGAATAGTGAGCTATGGAAGTCGATCGAAAAACGGGTCACACTGTGATAACCACAAATACACCGTCTTTACACGTGTGGCATCATTTCAGTCCTGGGTTGCTGAGAAGCTAAGGGATACTTATTCTGATCGACAAGCAAAATTGCTGTTAAGTTGAAAAAAGAAGTGACAACATAGACAATTACATAATAACTAAAAATACACTTATAACAAACGCACATAAAGCATTTATTTTTAAAATTAACAAATTTTTGTTCTTTTTGTTGCGTTTCGTTCGATTACCATGTTGCATTTAAAATAGGTAATAATATAAAAAACGTATATTGGAATTTACAGACATTATTGTATCCACCACTTCGAGGAGGAACAATTTATAAGTATCCAAAATTGTATTGATGAATATCTTCTAAATCCTATTAATGATTACCTAAACGAAATAGACAATATTGTATATAATATTAATAAACATACACAAATTTTAGACTCTTTGTAAAGTAATCAAGGGTGCATCTATGCATATGAGTTATTTACTGCCAAATGTTGCAAATAAATTCTTTTGTGTCCTTTTGCCACATATCGCAGGTACCAATCCCAGATTTTAATCCTAGATACGCCTCTGTCATTAATAATTAAAGTAAATGCAGTATGAAAATTTTTTAAATGACAATTATTGGGTAGGTAATAGTAATAATGTAATAAATGATCATCTCATCCGTTTAGGTAGTTCAGAATTTTACATGAGCAATGGCAATAATCTTAATTTACAACGAAAACATTTTCTGCATAGTGTTGATAAAAAGTGAAATTTCGTTTCTGCTTTTATTTACATTTTTATTGCAAATCATTGCAGCTTGCTGGTAAAAATTCAATTTATTCTTAAGAACACAGATTTTAGCAGGCTCCTATTGGCTCCAACTCTTTATACATGGAAAAACGACTCAACTTCATCTTCATCGGCCCTTAACAATATTTTGCATAATCCTACTTGTACATACATGTACATCCTACATCCAGTACATTATAACATAAAGGTACCTTGTTGTAGCCGCAACCGAACCGCATGTCAGCGTATGTGGCATATTTACTCTATAGCACACTTCTAAAGCGAAGTCGTAACCATGGCTGTACCTAGCATATAACACAAACAAACCGTCTTGTATTCTATTCGAATTGAAACTCAAAAGAGAATTTCACCCGGAGATCTCTTTTTAACTTCTGATTCAGCTTTGCATAGATGGATTCATTCAAAAACTATTAACTCTTCAGCTCATATCTTTTCTTTATCGTCAACTTTCACCAATTTCAATTCGGATACTTGGCTAAAATAATTTGTAACATGGTAATAGTGAGCAAGAGTCTAAATTCTAAATAAACACATCTGTAGAAGATTGTATTGTAACTATTACCTTCTTCGTTTAGTTGCGTCTGTTTTCCAACCTATAAAAGTTGTAAGTAGGATGTACCATAAGTGAGGACTAAGGGCATAAAGGATATCAAAGGTTAAAGATCAAAGGAGTTTTCAGAAAATTATTACACAAACCAAATAGTTTCATCTGCCCTACTTACATAATGTTCTGACAACTCATTCTCAAAAAAGTAATTCATTCTCAATAACTTTTCAAATACATACGATACATGTTTATGCATATACCCATTTGTATATATAGCACTAATATTTAGTACTGGATTAACTTTACAGGTATCTCAGGAATACGTTTGTAAACGATGGCTTCAAAACGCAAAGGCAAGCCTGTAACAGACATTCTTAGCAAAGCTTCTCAAGCGTTAGCAAAAAGTCGTCAGCTAAGGGATTCTGGGAAAGCAAATCCAACCTCAGCTTTTCAAAAGGCAATTCCAACTCAGAAAAAGACAGGTGCTACAGCTAGTCGAGTAATCAGTGCAAATGCGAACTATTCTTCTTCGGATGATGTAAGTACCTATTAAAATGAACACTATAAATCTTTTCATATCATTCGATAAGAACTAAAACAGATTTCTAAATCGTGACGCAGGATATTGATGAACTGGATATTTTGGCTTCGAAAAGCCCCAGTACATTTCTCGAAGCATTGGATAAATACAACGCTGGAATAAAATCATCAAGAAAACCGAAAAGTGTTACAGTGAGCAATTACGTAAGAGATTCAGATTTGTCCGTCATATCTTCAGGGACACCAAGTATAACTCTAACTTCTATATCCGGGCAAGGAAGTAGCCATATTAGTAAACTGAAGAAAATGACTGGTGCAACACCAACTAAAGATGGAATACACCCGGCAAAAGAAACAACTGGGAAAAGATCAGAACAAACAGGCGATTTTCCAGCTACTTCTGATTTTGGTGGAAATGAATTAACAAGAAGAGAAACTGAGGAAAAGTTTGAGTCACTCAGATTAGCATCTTCAGGTTTACCGGTTAACACGTATAGTGACAATAATATTAATGACACGGCAGGTCATCCTCATGAAACTGTAGCAGCTCTGATGAAAAGGGGTGATAAAGTTTCCGAAGAAACTTACAAAGTTTTGCAAATGATGGTGAAAGGATCTGAAGCAGCGGATGCTGCTTTCCTTAACGAAAGAAAAGATAAGTCTGTTTCTGAATCTATAATTGACGAAAATGTACTAAAAACAGATGCGAGTATTTCTATAGCATTAGAAGAGGATGATATTGAAGACGAAGAAATCCCAATCTCTGCAGTTTCCCAAAATATAACTTACGTGGGAGAAACTATGGAAGATATAGTTGAGAATCTCATGAGTTTAGACTTGGAAGTGGAAAATAAAATTGAAGCAGAGCACCCAACAATTGGAGTTGAAGTTTTTGATTTTAAAGTTGCAAACGTTAACACAAGTAGTAGCATCGTTGCTGAAGAAGAATTGGATGAAGAAGAGGAAGATGAATCAGAAGAAGTCACTTTAAAGGACCTTACGTACGAAAGCGATTTCGAGTTGGATCAAAAGTCTTCTGTCTCTAGAAAAAGTGGGGTTGGTAAAGATTCCCTCAACGAAGACGATAATGAATCCAATAATTTCAAGGAATTTATAAAAAGTGTTAACGAAAGTAATTCCATCAAAGAGAAATCTGTTACTTTCACCGAGGAAAGTAAACCCGCATCCGTTTCTGAAGAAAAAATTTCCATATCAAAAAATATAACAATTTCTCGTTCAGGAAAAGCAAGTCTAATCTCCCCTTCTCAGAAATCAACCCGTTCCTCTGGAAAAGATGCCCAATCAGCATTCTCCAAAGCTAGTTCTGTTTCACCTTCGGTTTCCCCTGAAAATGAAAACTCCCGAAGTCACTCCAAATCTCAAGATAGGAGTTTTATCGTACCTGTTCAACCTGTTGGTGCTCTTCCGACTAATGCTACTTCCTCCCAAGCATACAAAATGACATCTTCTCGAACTAAACCATCACCATCCCGTACAACAGAAAATTCTCACAGTAAAGTGAAAGTACAAGAGATGTATAAATCTCCTCCAAAATCCCAAAGAGTCATCTCCAGATCTGAATTCAAAGATGATGAGGTTGAAACGATGCAAAATCTAAAATCCTCGCGTAAACCAATGGAAAGATCAAAACCAGTTATTGCTTCAAAATCTAGGATTATGAGATCATCCAAGAATCCGGTGAATGATCTCATGAATATTGACGGCGAAATATCCACGCGTCATCGGCAAAAAATTCTTAGTATTCTCCGAAAAGAACTTTACGAAAAAGAAGTGCGTAGGTTGACCCGTGAACAGATAAAAGCTGAAAGCACTCGAAAGAAGAATGCAGCAAATAAAGAGAAAAGAGGTGAATATTTGCAATTCTTACAATTCAAAGAACCGAAAGTCACCGAAGCACTTCTACCCGAAGTCATGGAATGGTATAAAATGAACAACAGGAACAACTTTCCACACACATCATTTTTAAACAATAATGAACCGGGTACAAGTTCGCGTGCATTTGAGATTTCACAGATGATGGCTATGATGGATAAGCTAAATGACACAGTGACGCCTGCATACAAAAAGACTCATTCCACCAAGCCTAGAGAAAGTGTAAACTATGGTGCTCCTTATTTCACACGCAGTGGGGATTTTGCCGAAGGAAATTTTCAACCACCGGAGAAAATACAAATTCCAGAACTGGTAAGAGATGTTTTAGATTCTCATCACAGAATGTATACAATGACTATCAACGCTGCAAAAAGAATGGGAAAGAAGTACAAAGAATTAGTTAAAGAACAAGACAAGCAGGAACGGAAAAATCGTCCTTCTGCAACCTCAGGGCTGAAGAAACCAGCTAAAGCTTAAAATTAGAGATTCCAAAGGAAATGCTATCTTGGCCAAACTCACAAACGATAAAATTAATATTAGTTTGACTTAAATGTGGCCATGTCTTACGAATCAGTTAATTGAAATGGTATGTATTAAAGCATACCTTACATGTAGAGATAAAAAATTAGATTGAACACACATTTATTGTGCAGATGTGTAACTTCTATGGTACTACCATTGTGATGTCCTTATTCTCTAATAGGATTTTTTGCCACAGTTTAATAAATGTACTTTTTTACTCGTGAATTATAACTGAAGATGCTAAATCATATTTTCTCACAATCAGTATCTTTTCTTCAGATATTTATTAGTTACTCATAAATTTTACATGTAGGTAGGTACTCCTTAACAAAATCAGTAATTGTTCAGTTACTACTGCGAATACTAATACTATTTTTAATTCATTTAACTGTCAACACAACACCTGCACCTCATGGAATTTCAGGTGAAACGGCAAAATTAAATTTCATCTATACTTCATCGGCATAAATAATGTTCTACTTTCGAAAATACATCATAATACATTGCTAACGACTAACAAAATGTAGAACATTTAGAACTAGAACGATCTTGTAACATTGTAAGTAACAGAGGTATCATTAAAACTAGAGATTCCTCTACGAAATATGTACAAGATATAATATTATATATATATACCTTTAGGTACCTGATATAAGGATGTATTCTGTTACATTGCAACTAATAACATAATATTTAATTAAACCACATAAATAATTCATAATAACTTGTCATCAATAGAAATTCATTATAACAGTATGAATTGAGCTCAAGCATTCAAAATCACATCATACCAAAATTTTAATGTACCCAAAAAAGCACAACCTCTAACATACACTCTTACTGGTACGAATTCCAACCTTTTACGCGTAATAACACGGTGAGACGAAAATGTCTGTAAGAATACATAGCTGATCTTCGGAAAATTTGGTTTTGTGTGATGACCAATTGTCGTGATGGGTGCGACGGAAATTCGATAAGCATTTCCGAAGAGTTGCCTGCAAGTATAAAAAAAATATTATTACTCTGATATGTGATAAATAGTTATTGCACGCTAATTGTAATAATTTGTGAGAAATACACACCGGAATGGGTTGTGGGTCATTTAGATGAGTTGTTAGTACAACCAATACATCGGGCAGAAACTCAGGTACATCGTATGGATAAGTATCGACGTATGCACACAACCCTAAAATGGCAGAGTGCATGTCGTCCAATTCTTCTGTGGTTAAGAACTTGCTCTTATTTTTAATGGCTTCGCGATGTCGTTTTGCACTCTTAGCCGCAGTCTTTTTAAACGATTTCTTTAAAAATATATTATAATTGTTTTAACTAATGATCAAGTATTAATTAACTTGTATAATTAAATAAATGCATGTATATATTTGTCAACTTACGAGCAATTCCATTGGTTTAGGGACCAGAAGGCAATGAAGAAATCCACAAAGGATTTTGGAAGCTCCTTCTCGAACTTCTAATTGACGATCTTTCAGTAAATTGAGAACAAGTGTGACTACTTGATTTGCCCATTTCTCTTTACTTGCTAAAACGCTTAGGTTATTCAAAGCGAAGACTTTGAGGAACTCAAGGACACAAAGCCTAGCTCGCCACGATGTTGAGCTTGCAGCCTATACAAACCAAACAAATATTTAGGGGGGGGGGGGAATCATTTATTAAATAACAAATAATCACTGCCTCAATACATTTAAGGTAACCTTTAACAAGATAATGTGACATTATCCAATTACACATTAAATAATTAATACTTTTATTTTTCCAAACAATTTTCTTACTTCGGTCAAAGTGTTGAGGAGAACATCCATATGTTTAGGATTTACAAGTGTTCTGGCAAGACCAGACAAAGCTTGACAGCTAAGATTTGCTAGCTCAGGATCGGCATCATAACTTTCAAAATGACAGAGACGAGGGATAAAACGATATAGAGCAGGGTTTACAGATGATTCGACCTCCCAACAAAGCGCCATTATCCACTCAATAACTAAAGAAAAAATATATCGGTTAAACAAAAAGCGTCTAAATCAAAATATTGCAATTCTTGATCAAGTAATAATAGGTTACCAGATTTAAATTTCAAAATTAATTTTCTAGCTTCCGCATTTTCTTCGGTGTCCTTTTGGTTAGCTTGATACTTGACAGTTTCTGTTTCTAAATTCACCAAACTTTCGAACAGGAAATCAATAAAATGTTCATACTTGGGACAAATTTCACAGTTCAGTTTTATTGGTGAATCAATATCCCACTCAAAAACAGCCCCCAATAATCTGAGAATTAAAAAAAAGGTTAAATGAGTTAAATCTTCCTGGAGTAAATTTTTTTCTATGAATAATCAAAGAATATTAAATTTTATGGTTGTACCTTCCAAGGAGAACTCTAATGTTCATGTACGGAATTGGCGTATCAAAAAAGTACTTTTTAAAGAGATTCAATATAGCAAAGTAAATTTCTTTGCCCCGCCACTGGACGTTCACAAGGGCAGTGTCATAGAACGTCATATCCCTAAAAATTCAAATCGAATGATTTTTAAAAATGCTATTATTTTCCTCTTTAAAATTGAAAATGAACAAACAAAAATAATAACTTACTTGAAAGCATCAACAGAAGTTGTTTGTGCAGTTTCTAAACTTTTCACGAAACGATCTGAGAGAAATTCGATAAAAAACCTCATTTTGTTCGGATCCCTCTGTCCCTGCAGGTACAATAGAAACACATTGCAAATTACATAATCAAAAACTTTATTCTAGTCATTGACAAACCTAGATATTAATAAGGTTATTTAATTATTCCATGCGCGTGTATTTATGAAATGTATTTAAGAAGTATTTAACAACTTTACATCATACACCAATTACCTTCAAAATTAACAAAAAACGGAATGTAATTTAAACTTAAAAGTTAAACTACATTACAAAAATGAAATATGCGTCATTTTAACTTTGGTATTGCATCACTGTTAATATATATAATGTCTCACATCACAACAATCATCTCCAAACACTTAAGAAAATAGCGATAAACACTGAAGTGCAAAGTGCAAACAACTACAACACAATATTCAGAGAGAGTCTCGCTAATTTACCCCAAAGTGAGAGTTTCTGCTACCATACGTGCGTGTTTGGCTACATTTCATGTGGCCTAAGTCTTGCAACAGCTCAGAAAGACTTCCAGGTAGAGCTCTGAGACTCGATGTGATATTTATCTGCTCGGTTGAAATTGAATTGAAATTAAATTTAGGAAAAATTGCTTAAAGCAAAGGGACCAAAATGTGAAATTAATCGGAAATTAATCAGTTTTCACTTTAGGAATGCACTTTTACTGTAATTGGGAGTCTAACACGGGTAATATTTTTATATTAAAATAAAATAATGGACTAGATAAATTCAAGAATAAAGTTGTTTGCTTACTGTTGGGTGTTCGAGAGATGCACTCCAGAATGCCATTGTTTCTTGCGTGACATTGTCCAAGCACTCGTTAAAATGTGGTTGAAGATTTTTCCAAAATTCAGCAATAACGGCATCGTCCCATAGTTTCAATCCATTTAATACTCCACATAAAACATTAGCACCGCACTTTTGCTTCCATTGGTCTTTATCTTTGCCCAAAGGAATAGCCAGTTGCACGAGTAGCTTCACTCCTTCAGGGCCATTGTTTCTCGCAATTAATTTGGCAAGGCTTGCTCTCTTGGATACTTGTCCTTTCCGTTTTTCTTCCAAACTCCACAAATCCAGCAGTTTCTGAATGTATTCCTCATTATGGAAGAATTTTTCGGTTGTTTCGATCACAGCTTGCTGACCAGACTTTTGGTTGGCAGTCTCAGAATAATCTTTCGGGGCCACCTTTAGCTTTAAAATTTTGGGCATAGCAGCAAATCCGTAGCACAGCTTATGAACATATAGTGGGGGTGTAACTCCGTTTTGTACAGCCAGATCTTTAAAAGTATACCCGGCTCCAGCAGAAGGATCCACTTTTGCTTTGTACTGAAGAATCGAGTGAAATGATTCGCCCTATAAACAATTTGAGTTAGAAAATTTCATTTTAGAAAGTTAATAAATTCCATTATAAATTAAAAATTTAAAACTAAAGTGTGAAATCACTTACTTCGGCGAATTGAATGTTCTTTTCTGTAAACTCGACAGTGTGATACTCTCTTTTAAACAAAAACAGCAGCCAAGCTATTGTTGTAAGTGCCACCTAAATATATAAATATAGATTTACATGTGAAGAAAATAAGACGATTCCATTGTCAGATAGTAAAATGAAAACTCACCCTTCGAATTTCAATTGAATGAGAAATCAGACTTTCGTAAAAATATTCCACCAGCTTGTGAGGTACTGGAACCTCTTGAATAATCAGAACACTCAGCATATCGGCACACATTACTTGCTTACGCCAGTGGCTATAAAAATACAATACATTCCATCGTTGAATTATATAAACGAAAAACTCAATGTAATAAAATCTACACAGATTTATTCTTACTTGTTGGAGTTAGATCCAGCTGCAATTAATTCGTCAATTAATTCGCTAAAGTAGACTTGATTTTCAGGCGTTTCTATCTTTGTCAGTTTCCCAAGATTTTCAATTTCTTTTTCGGAAACGATGGCTTTGGCGAAAGTATCAATTCTTGAATTAACCTACACATTGAAGTATTTTTAATTATACGGACGCCTTCAGTCATGCTTTGAAAAAACAAATGATTGCAGTAAACATGTTAATTGTACCGGAACTCTGTGCTCTAATGGGTAGTAAATAAAATTTTGTGTGATGCTCGTTTGTATTTTTTCCATGATTTTGATGACTGAATTTTTCTCTGAGAATGGGCTGTTTACTAGTGCTGTCCATAATTTCTTAATCTCTCCCCAGGAATTGTGCAGAAGGGGTGATACTTTTGCTCCTTGCATTGTGTACAAAACTCCCTACAATTAAAAAAATACATTTAGTCGCTCAGTAAATTAGAGAACATAATTTAGAATGCAAAATAATTACATTAATTGATGTGATATCTTTTAACTCACTTTATATTCATGATGGGGAATGCCTTCTTGTAACTTTTCTAAGAACATATTTGTGACAGTTCTTGAGATGAGACCTACAAAACAGTCGATAACACGGTAAAATCGAGTTTGTGCATTGACTCGAACCTTTGCATATCGATTTACACAGAGTTCGAATATTTTCTCCATGACTCTGTTATGGCTTTGGGTCCAAGTTGTACAACCAGCAGTTCTGGCACGTTTAAGGTGAAGATCGTAAACGCGAACTATCATCCCACTTCTCCATTTCTTCTTAGGATCGATAGAATTTTGATTTCCTGAACTATTACTATTTTTAACAGCCGTTAAGAGCCTTCTCTCTGATTCTACGTTAGGAATTATCAGGGAATCCAGACCCTAAAACAAATACGAAATTAGTCAATTTTAAAACTCTTAGCTTCAGAACTACCTAACTTGAAGGTCAATCATGATTGAAAGTTATCTTATCATGTGTACCTTCATAACTGCGATGAAAGCATCCACATCATCAGACTTGAATTTTTCAAGGTATGTGTGAACGTTTGACAAAACATCAAAATATGTTTTCATAGCATTTTCATTTGTTTTTGGCAGACGCAACTCAACTTTTGGCATTCCGAAAGCAAAGCGATCTGGCGAAAGATCCACCACTGTTTCACTCCTGTAAATATAAAAAGAAAATAGATATTATATGTTATGTATGTTAGCAGATGTACAGGGAGACCCATTAATTATGGAAAATGAAGTTTGAGATGCTCCTACTCCCCAACTGGGGAAGTAGTATATGATGTATGTAT